>JAJAGP010002052.1:0-57287 GCA_025084515.1 Ancistrus triradiatus
TGCGACGCGTCGACCTGGACGTGTTTTAATGGCACTTGTAGGATGTTAGCGTTGGATACGGACCTGGACTACCTGTGGTTCAAAGTGATTTAGAAGACTTGCAGGATATATTACATGGAGACTAGTTGGTCATGCCGAGGATGGAGTTACCGTTGCCAGAGGGTTGGGAAGAAGCCCGAGATTTTGACGGGAAGGTCTACTATATTGACCATATCAACCAGACCACCAGCTGGATCGACCCAAGAGACAGGTGAGTTAGCGCTCTATACCGTATAGAGAGCCAGACAGGTGGTCTCTTATAACATCAGGGTATGCATGTAATAAGGTAATACAACTTTCAGCCGCCTGTAGTGTGTGATATTTACAGAAAATGATATATAAATATATTCTCTGATTTTATCGATAACGAGCGGATACTTGGGTCTGAAGTTTTCAAAAGTTCTTTGAACTCATCTCTCTCAACCGCCTGAGTTGGCACTGTCTTTCATGATGTAATCAGTGACAGCGTTTGTTGTGCCTTGCCTGTTGCTTTCCTAGTCATAAGGCACATTCTTACATAATGATTCCACTAAAGTTTGCTGAGTGTGTTTTTGTGTTGGTACCTTCTCTGGTTTAAGCCAGTCGTGGACAGCTGACTCTCGAAGTTTGTCAAAATCTCCGTAGTATGCACAGTGGTTAGATTGCAGATGGTGAAATTAGTGAGCTGTCTTTAAACGCAACTGATTTCTGACAGTTTGCAGGTTGCCGTCTTTTCAAAACCAAACCACCTCCATGCACCTGAGGATGTGCCACATCTTGCAATTAAATTTAACGATGTAGACTGCGAGGCTGGAGGTGTCTCTGTTCTGGCTTCAGTCGTGAGCTTTTCGGTAGAATGCTAGCTTGGTTTGGTGGATACATGTATTTGACTGTTTTTCCAAAGTGACATGCTCAATAATGGCAGCTCACACGTATTATTGTAAACGATACATTTCGCATCCCTCTAACCTCCACTGTGCTTGTCTGTAAGTATAATACTCACCGGTCACTTTAATAGGTACACCTTGCTTGTACACTGTGTGCCTCCAGAATTGCCTTTATTCATTATGGCATAGATTTAGTAAGGTGCTGGAAACATTCCTTGGAGATTTTGGTCTATATTGACATACTGTTTGACTGCATATGTGATGCACATTTTCTGTTCCACCACATCCCAAAGGTGCTATATTGGATTGAGATCTTCTGACTGTAGAGGCCATTTAAGTACAGTGAAGTCATATTCAAGTAACCAGTTTCAAGTGTGTAATAACCGTGTTCAAGTATTTTCTGGGCCTCAAGTGTGCCAAGAAAATACCCCCCACAACAATACACCGGCAGCATTAGCGTGAACTGTTGGTACAAGGTTGGGTGGATCCATGCTTTCATGTTTTTTACGCAAAGTTCTGACTCTATCATCCGAATGTTACAGCAGAAATCGAGTCTCGTCCGACCAGGCAACGTCCCCCCAATCTTCTCTTGTCAGATTTTGGTGTACCTGTGTGAATTGTAGCCTCAATTGCCGGTTCACTGCTGACAGGAGTAGTTCCTGGTGTGCTCTTCTTCTGCAGTAGCCCATCTGCTTCAGGGATCCATGTGTTCTGCATCTAACTGCTCTTCTGCATACCTCGGGTGTAACGAGTGGGTTTTTTAATTGTGTTACTGTTGCCTTTCTATCAGCGTGAAACAGTCTAGTCATTTTCCTCTGACATGCATGACCTCCTTTTTCGCCCAGAGAACTGCCGCTCGCTTCATATTTTCTCTTATTTGGACCTTTTTCTGTTAACCCTAGAGGTGGTTGTGCGTGAAAATCCCAGTAGATCAGCAGTTTCTGAAATACCCAGTCCAGCTTATCTAGCACCAACAAACATGCCAAGTTCAAAGTCACTTAAATCACCTTTCTTCCCCATTCTTATGCTCAGTTTGAGCTTCAGCCGGTTGCCTTGACCATGTCAACATGCCTATATGCAGTTAGGTGCTGCCGTGTGATTGGCTGATTAGATATTTGCAATTGTACAAGTGACCTTAAAATGGCAGGCACGTGTATAGTGGTAGTCCAGTGGTTAGTTCAGTAGTATGAACAGAAGGTCTGAGGGTTGAAATCCTGTCACTGTTTTATCCTTAAGCATGGCACATATCATGCCTGACCTTCTGCTCAAACCTCCAGGTTAGTAACATGCAAGTCTGTGCAAAGAAAGATCATTACCATACCCTTACTTGTACTATATAACAGTAAGCGTATAATAATATGTTCATGTTATCACTAGAATTTATTGGCCAGTCAGGAGTTGCAGTTAGTTGCTGGGGTTTTCCTGCCTCAATCAAATTTTGTGCCGCCTCCATCTCTTGACAAAACACTGCTTTCTAGCAAGCGTTCCTCTGAGTGGATGTCTGTCATTTGTCATTTGTGGCATTATGCCGATGTGGTGGCTCTTTATCTTAACCAGCACACCAGGAAAGGTGCTGCCAAAACAGTGAAAGAGGAAGAAAAATGCTGGAATTTTCCTCAGGGGAGAGCATTTGTTTTTTCCCTAAAGTTTGGACTGATGAATATTGTCTCTTAAAAGGGTGTCCTAAATAAACGTTAAAGGTCATCGTAAGTGCGTGAAGGAGGTGAAGTAGCCAGAATTTAGGGCAGTCACACTTATTACATAGTCATCTAATCACATGTATTTAAGATAATTGCAATTAAATGAAATTATCGCAATTATGTAGGATTACACTAATTTTCCACAGTTGGTAGATTTCTGTAGCAAGCACAACACGAACTGGCTTGAGGCAACTAGGTTTGAATAAAAGAAAGCACTAAATGCATTCATTGAGAGGTAATGGGGTTAACCAATACGCAAAAGTTTGAACTTCTAACTTGGTGCTGTAACATGTTTAGAGGGCAGTTCTGGGTCATGTTTGTGTAGGCTATTTGTTAGCTGTGTAGTTAATTCTATATTTTTGCCATGTATGCTAGAAGGAGTTTTGTTGCTGATATTTTCACTTTTGTCACTTGCATTTTTATTATTTTCGTATATTTGTAGGCATTTGTGAGAGTTTTGGGCAGCACACACATGCAATGCATCATTTGTAAACAGTAATCGGTATTAGCTGCTAATGGCTAGTAAGCAAGATGGCTGCTCAGTCTCTTTAGGTTTGTACTTTTAGTGGCTGCCTTCAGTGAACAGAATTAAATTGTTAATCGGCATTATTTATATGCCAGCTAAAGTTTTATGATCGTGACAGGGCTACTTGTGACCATTTTCAAGCATATAGGCATACAAATTGATTTATATAACTTTATAAACGTATTGTTTGATGAGTTGATGCTGTTTATCACAATATTGTGTATACATTATTACACTGTTATTAAGCATGCAGGCCTACCCTAACCCCCACACCCCAACTGATTATATCCTGGCTCTGCGTTTATCAAATGGAGTTTGAGTTTAATCAATGAACACCTTAATACTGGAATGAGATGTTTGACTCTTCCAAGAGTAAACCTGCAGTCACCTTTACACAGCAGATTGAGGCTGCGCTGAGTTCAAATTTGGTGACACACGAATTCGCTTCCTCTACCAGTAGCACTAATGCTTAGGCCGCAGTGACCTGAAGATGGGGAGCTTTGTATGGCAAGACTGTAGAGCCACAATGGGGGAAATGCTAGTTGTTGCCGTGGGTATTGGAAAGGATGGGTCACGATACGATTATATCAGGATACATTGCAATATGATGCATATTGCTATATTCCACATAGTTCACTGAAAATATAAAAACAGCTGAAATACAAGTTACCATGTACTATCTGAGTCGTCTTGATACGTCACATCGACATTGGCAATTCAGCAGACAAATTGAGTAAAATCTCTGTAGTGTACAGGAGTGAGGATTGTAGTTTACACCCCATTTGAAATGTTTTCCTTTCCAATGCTTCCTCATTCTCACCACATTGGGAATTTCCAAGAACTATGTTGATTACATTTTGCAGTGATCTCCAGGATGTTTGTGTTGCCAAGGAATCTTGTTTTATTTTATATACACGTGAAAAATCTACAGCATTTCACTTCTCCTGAGTGCAATTTATTTTGATTTATTGCAGCTGACATTTATAGGTTGCTTCTAACAAGTGTCTTATTAACTTTTATGAGGATCAGGTTTCCCAAACATTCTTCGAGTTCATTGTTGGTGCAACGCAAGCAGGATCTTGACACTTTAGCGCTTAAGGGGTTGTCATCAGTTGTGAATTATTTTGAATCTCTTTAAACGGTTATATATGATTTGAGTTAGTGGTATGACACATGTTTCTACAATTAGACCGTTTTAATTAATAGCAGTTATGATGAATTGCTTTTAATGTGGCTGGATTGCAAATGTATTACTGGTATGAACTGATTTTCATCATTGGCATGCTGCTTGATTCATACTTGGTGCAGCTCAACCACAGCCTTGTTACACCAGCCTAAGAGATTCTCAGCAGCTATGTTCATTACATTCCTCAGTAGTTTCCAGTTTCTTTGTGCTGTAAAGATATTCTGCCTTTTCAGTGGATGTGTATGATGTGTCAAATGTTCAAAATTTCACACGTTTTAGATGGGTACATTAGATATTTATTGGTTGCTTGTAAAGACATTTTAACTGGCTGGTGCAGCTCCAGCAGTGTTATGAGACATGAGTTACAGGGTTGTTCATCGGTTGGGAATGTTGCTTTCTAAAGCAAAAAGCATTGTTTGTGTTGTCATGCAAATCAGTATAAATTTGATATTTAGGCAGGGCAAATCTAATGAATTTCATGTGACCTTTGAATATTTGGGCAAAACATTGTTGGGCTTTCAGAACATTCCAACTTCATCGACTCAAATTATATCATTATAATTAAATTACAATGCGGATTTGCTATGGCAGTGCCCTGTTTCTTTTGTTTTTGGATGGCTGGATGGTGGATTTCTTCAACTCTATTCTTCCTCGCACTACAGCATTGCAACATGATAGCGGTTCAACCACATATTTCTCCTTTTGTCTGGTGCAACAGGTTTGGTTGTAGCTGGGAAACCAAGATGGCAAAAATTTGTAAACAAGTACCTAGAGCACATTCCTGAAAGTGCTACATGAGCGCTGGCCACAGAGGTGTGCAAAGCAAATGCTGCTTCTCCCAAACCCCTTTCACCGCATGCCAAGGTACGCGGCAAGGTCAAAGTGCACTGCAGAGTTCTGGAAACGTTAAGAGGGACTGATAAATGGCAGCCTAAATGCACATTTTCCGTGTGTGTCTGTACAGTGAAGTGTAGGAGCTCAATCATTAAACAATTTTACATGGAAGTCTGTTCCATGCTGTACACCAGGGGTCTACAGTATCACCTGAAAAGTGCCTTTTGCTTAAAATGGCCACACCGATCCCTGTGGGTAATATCTGCCGTGCACTTCACACACGTGCACTTTAAACTGGAGCGCCGGAGGTCTGCTTTGAAACATGCAAGGATCAGCAGAGGATAAAAGCTTAGCTGTGGCTTTGACTTTGGTGTCTGTGCAGAGTCACACATCAAATGAGCTTATTAAATATTACCAACTTTCAAATTCTGACCCAAATCTGTCAGTGCCTGTGTCTTTCTTTTGTACCATGTCCTACAGATGCTGCTGTTGCTTTTCTGCTGAGCCGCAGTTAAAGCATTGCATTCTAATTTCCCGTGCACATTTGTCTCCTTATAAATTCTCACAAACATTTGTTGACATATCTGTCCAATATATAACATTTCATCGTACAAGTCCTGCTTTGAGCATTACTCATTTACTCTCTACTCTTGCTAACCAACAACTAATGAATACTGAGGTCTAGGTACAGAAGAGTTAGTCAATAGAAAATGCAAGTATGAAAGGCATTTTAATACTGTCAATTATTATGTGTTTTACTTCATAATTTGTGGAATTCACTCAGTACTCAGGTGACCATGTACGCTGAACAGGGCCAGGGACTGTTCAGCCTTCCCTTCTTTAGAAATGCCTCTTTGATGACCGACTTGGCTGGAAGGCACTGCAGGGACTTTGGTGGTAGACTGGTGGCCAAGCGTCATGTTAGAATTTAAAGTATTCACTAGTAATGCGATGAGCAAAGAACGTGAGCAAAACTAAACGTAGGGGGCAAAAGGAAATCTAGCATGCTTTATGTTTCTGAGCTGCTGTTGCCTTAATAATGCTGTGGGAAATATGGTAAAATTATTATAAAACTATAATTAAAGACATTTTCACAATACACAATATTAATCACAGTACATATACCATATTTTCCGGGCTATAAAGCGCACCGGATTATAAGGCGCGATATCAACGATCGGCTGCTAACGGATCTATTTTCATACATAAAGCGCACCGGGTGGGAACAAGACAAGAAAGTGGTTGGACTCCGATGCTCTGGATAATGCTCTACTGAGAAACCCTGGATCCAGGTATCCATGTGGACATTCGTTTGATACGTAACACCTGCCTAAAAGTCATAGTTGCTAATGTAACTTTAACGTGAGAGTACGTTATTTTAAGCTGTATACATTCTTTGTGCCGAGGTGCCCGAGATGTTCATACATCACTGTCTAGACTGTGGGCATGTCATGGCTGCTGTTTCTGTGAGCAGTGGAGTGACACAGTTTTCCCAGTCAGAAAAACTGTAATACTGTTCAGCATTTTAAATGATTTGGTGTTGAGTCATGTAGTGTTATTTTAACAATGACTGTTCCAAATAAGAGCGATAGACAAAAAAAAACCCACACACAATGAAGGAAGCAAAATGAGACATAACAGCTAGAATAATAGTCAACTACAAAATACTTGGCTGTGTCTCAAACGACATACTAATGTACTAAACATTATGGAAAAGTAGTATCTTAAATAATATATATCTTGATCGTGAACTTTATTTTAAACAGACTATTCTTGGTCCCTGTATCTCTCCTACCATTATTAGGGCCTGAGCACTGGAAGTTCAAGGTACCTACTGTTTCCGTAAGGATTTTTCTTCTTATTTTTAATGAGTGTATATATAAAAGATGTATGTAATAAATATTTTTATGACGGTTCCCATGGGTGAAAACACATGAAATTTGGCAGACACATCAGTATTTACCACCGCTACTCAGGGAGAGGGGCTTTATGTACACTACTTAGGCCACCATTAGATATGTTGTTTTAGCAATGGTATAATGACCATGTATGACATTTTGTCGAATATTGGACCCAACAATTTTAAACTTGGATTTGTCACTTTAATAATACTCTTTTCCACTGATCTTCTATCCAGTTTTTTCGGGCATTAGGATGTCTTAGTATCCTCTTTTCACCATGTTAGCCTTATGGAAAAAGTGGTTTCTAAGCTGCGACGCTTCCAAAACAAAAGTTTTTTTTCGGATTGTAGAAGGGTCATCTTGGCATCTTGATGAAGTTGCCAGATGCTGCTGTTGCTCAAGTGTAGCAAGAGGGTACACAAAATACTTGTCACACTAGCCTTTTATTACTTTTTTAAAAACTGCATACAAATTTCCTGTATTTAGGACAGAGAAACAATTACACTGGTTCCTGAAAGTTTGTGAACCAGTGCTTTTAGAATTTTCTAGATTTCTGCATAAATAGAACCTAAAACATCATCAGATTTGCAAACAAGTCCTAAAGTAGATAAAGAGAAACCAGTGAGACAAACATTATACTTGGTCATTTATTTGTTGAGGAAAATGATCCAACATTACATATTAGTGAGTGGCAAAAGTATGTGAACCTTTGCTTTCGGTATCTGGTGTGGCCCCCCTGTGCAGCAATAACTGCAACTAAACATTTTCTGTAACTGTTGATCAGTCCTGCACACCGGCTTGGAGGAATTTTAGCCCATTCCTTCGTACAGAACAGCTTCAGCTCTGGGATGTTGGTGGGTTTCCTCACATTAACTGCTCACTTCAGGTACTTCCATAACATTTTGATTGGATTAAAGTCAGGACTTTGACTTGGCCATTCCAAAATATTAACGTTATTCTTCTTCAGCCATTCTTTGGTAGAATGACTTGTGTGCTTAGGGTCATTGTCTTGCTGCATGACCCACCTTCTCTTGAGATTCAGTTCATGGACAGATGATCTGATGTTTTCCTTTAGAATTCTCTGATATAATTCAGAATTCATTGTTCCATCAATGATGGCAAGCCGTCCTGGCCCAGTTGCAGCAAAACAGGCCCAAACCATGATGCTACCACCACCATGTTTCACAGATGGGATAAGGTTCTTATGCTGGAATGCAGTGTTTTCCTTTCTCCAAACATAACGCTTTTCTTTTAAACCAAAAAGTTCTATTTAGGTCTCATCCGTCCACAAAACATTCTTCCAATAGCTTTCTGGCTTGTCCACGTGATCTTTAGCAAACTGCAGACGAGCAGCAATGTTCTTTTTGGAGAGCAGTGGCTTTCTCCTTGCAACCCTGCCATGTATACCAATGTCATGAACATTAACATTAGCCAATGTGAGAGGGCCCTTCAGTTGCTTAGAAGTTATTTTGGGGTCCTTTGTGACCTCACTATTACACACCTTGCTCTTGGAGTGATCTTTGTTAGTCGACCACTCCTGGGGAGGGTAACAATGGTCTTGAATTTTCTCCATTTGTACACAATCTGTTTGACTGTGGATTGGTGGAGTACAGACTATTTAGAGATGGTTTTGTAACCTTTTCCAGCCTGATGAGCATCAACAACTCTTTTTTCTGAGATCCTCAGAAATCTTTTTTGTTTAACTGGGTTCTCTTTATCTACTTTTAGAACTTGTGTGAAACTATGACGATGTTTTAGGTCCTTTTTATGCAGAAATATAGAAAATTCTAATGGATTCACAAGCTTTCAAGCACCACTGTATATATGGTCATTATACTATTGCTAAAAACAATTTGTCCCGTGACACAAACAGGAAGCCCTCAATGACTTTGCAGTGGATTGTTTCATATGGCTCATACTTCACAGATTATTGCCCAGAGAGACACTTTGGTATGATGCCACCATCAGACAACAGAAAGTGTGGCGTTTTTACTGCTCTGGCCTGTATAGCTGTTACATGGTTCATCTGACTCATAAACAACCTCTTTTCATTGTGGTGTTGTAGCGGCTATATTCTTTTTTTTTTTCTGCAGAAACAATGGCATGAAGCTGTTTTGGCTTATGCAAATACAGTTCTTGCTTTATTTTTGGAAGACAGCAGAGAAGAGAGGTTCTAATGATTGAAGGACAATGTGATACGAGATCCTCACCGATGGTTTACAAGTCTGGGTGTTGTAGAAATAATTAAAATCTTTTTTCTGCTGATTTCATGCAGCTATTTGAAAATCCTGATGATGCAATAATATCTAATTAGAGATGCACCAAAACAGCACTTCCAGTTAATGGGAAGCTGTGCCAAAATGAAAGCTTGATCTTGGTGCACTCTAAGCATGCGAATGACATTTAAACATTTAGTATCTTTAATGTAATGTGTGAGGATGACTGAAAGATGAGCACAGAAAGAGATTAATGAGCACGGAACAACAAACTGAGCACTTAGGCAAGCTTCCGTTTGGCAAGCATTCCACCATCCCTGCCCCCATCCTTAAGCCCCCCCCCGGCTTGCCACTGCCTGCATCAAACTCAAAACTCAAGCTGATTTTTGAGACTTGTATAATAATTATTAATAATTTTGTAGCAGTACGGAACCCTAATGGAACATTCTACCATTCTACATTGTGCTACACTGTGTACAGAAGCTGCTGTATCTGTGCATTTCTTTGTGCAGCATTTTTTGTGGTTACTACAGCCTTGGTTGAGATTAACCAGACATTTGGGTCAAGGTGTTCCATTTATTCCTGAACCAAAGTATTAAATATCATCGTATGTCTACAGTGAGGTGCTGTGAGGGTTAGAGAAGCATATATGTATGTATATAAAACTCTTTTACTAATTATTACTCTGTGGCACTACAGAACACAACTACAAATACAATTGAGATTAAAAATTAAAGTTAACGTCGTGATATTATGCAGCACATCTGGATATGAATATAACTTGGTGCTTTGAGAATTGGTGTTTCTCTAAGATTCCATTAAATATTCTTTTTGTACTGTTTTTCCTTACATATAGTGTTATTTCACTGATCTGAATAGGTAAACTTGTTGTAATTGTTGTTATTTTTATATATAACTTTTTTTTTTTTTTTTTACTTTGTGTGCTACAGCAAACAGCCTTAATAATTAGTGGGATGTGTTACATGTTTTCTCTCTCCATGCTAATAGCTTACAATGCTTTTTATCCACATATTAAAAAATCCACGTTAACTGAATGGAACTATAACGAATGACTAATAGGGCTTTGTACAGAAAACCAGTACTCCACCCACTCACTGAAAAAACAATTTAAAAAAAATTGTTGATACCTTTAAAGAAAAGTAAAACTACAATCCTAAGGACTCCAATCTTGCTATGTTTAAATACTACCATTTGTTGATGTTCAAATGAATTCAAATGTTGAATTTTAAGCTTTAGTGATAGACCCATTGATCAGCCAGTCAATTAATCGGATTGACAAGTGGAATTTAGAGATAATCGATATTGGTCGATACCTGTGCCGACATTCGAAAAAAGTAGAGAAAATGCAGAGAAACTTTCTTTTTGCATTACAACTTGCAGCTCATAAACTGGTACTCCTTAGTGACTTAAAACAGAGATGCTGAGTATCAGTGAGGGTGGGGCCATTTATGAGAAGATAAAAACTTTGTTTCCAGCATTACAACTTATTGCTTATTAAAGCAATAAGGCCGAGAGAGGGTGTGCATTATTGTGAAATATAATCACAGGAAAGAGGTGTTGTTAGGGCCGTAAACGCCTCTTTCCTGTGATATATTCACAATAATGCACCCCCTCTCGTGCCTTATTGCTTTTATACCACAGTTCCGTTATCGTTTATCATTTATTGTTAGATTTTAAAAATAAAAAGGGACAGAAGGACCCTTCCGCGAGGGTTAAATAGTTCCATTGTATCGATACCTCGCGGCCATTAAAGTCTAGGAACAGATTACCAATAACTGTTTATTATGCAGACAATAAACACAAATATATTGATTGGTAAGTTTTAATTTATTAAAGAGAAAGTTTATTTACATTCAATAAAATGGGTCGGGTTTACAAGGCAAGCTGTTACTAAGATCCACCACTATTCTAGCTACCGACTGAAGCAAATCGGAGTGAGATCCCTGTGTTATAACCAAAAGTCTAGGATCCCGTTTGATTAGTGATTATAAATTTGTATGATGAAGCTCTTAATGTTAATCTTATCAGTCAGAAAATGTAACAGCAGAGTTACAGAGCATCGGCAGCTCTTCTCTGGGTTTAGAGGCTGGACTTACAGATAACAAACCTGTCAGATCAATGATTAGCCGTGCATGGTGTTTAATGAAAAGATGCAGAGAGTTGAAGTCCAGCAAACCGACGTCTTTTGTGAGGGATGAAGCTGAATTCAGGTCATTTTTGTTGATGGGACCAAAACTGATCTTCAGTCTCGTTGCTCTTCAGTCGCGAGCTGTGAATCCATTAAGAGCGCGGGAGATGATTGATTTTAAAGTACTGACTTTGTTTCCGCTTTTCCAGCGCGTCCAAATCCTAAAGGTGACAAACCTTTGGGCTCCAGGTTGGTCATTTTAATAGCTTCATCTTCCAAATTCATATCGTTTTTTCAAAACAATAGATTTTATAAAGTAATAACTTTCATTTCGGCAGTGTTTTACTCATTATAACTTTGCTGCTTTTTTCTGGCGGGCGTCGGTGCCAGGTTACGTGTGTGTGCCGCGGATTAAATACTTATAGAGGGCCGGTCACAGTGCCGTTATGGTCAATAATGTAAACGGCGGAAGACGTCTCTCAGATTGCGGGTCGGAACTAACTGTGGTATAATTACATTTACAGCATTTAGCAGACGCTCTTATCCAGAGCGACTTACAATTGATACAGTCTTACAATCCAAGCAATTGTGGGTTAAGGGCCTTGCTCAAGGATCCAACAGTGGCAGCTTGGCAGAGGTGGGATTTGAACCCTGGACCTTCTGGTCCATAGTCCAGTACCTTACCCACTGGGCTACCACAGTCCAGATTATTGGTTTTATCAGTTGCAAAAAATAATGTGATATTGGCGTTATATATTGGCTGTCACCCTGCTCTCTAAATATCGTCGTCGGCCATTTAAAAACCCATGTCGGTTGACCATTAATAAGCCTGTTTAAGATCCTCTCCTGTGATTCCTTTTGCCCTCTTTCTCTGCTTTTGTTGCCACTAAAACTCACAGGGAATAAAAACTCAACTCCCAAAAATCAAAATCGCTTTTAGAACGAGAGAGCAGCGACTGTGCACATTACAGCACGTTAAAATGATTATTGGTGTCTAAAAGGACATACATTCTAACTTGTCAGGTTCGTCTGCTTGTAGTGACTTCATCTCCTCTTACTGCTTGCTGTGCCAGTCAGTGTCTGGTGCTCTCTGAAATATGTTGTAGGAGGAATGATAAGATTGCACAGTCATGATGTAATTCAACTCCGTGGCCTTTAAATAAATGAAATCACTAGCAGGAATAATACTTATAAACTAAGCAGTTGTTAAACAATATTATTATTGTTTACAAGTTGGCCAAGACAAAATATATCCTTGGACAGCACTGTCAACAGGTTCAGGGTGATGGTGTTTATCTCTCAGCGTGATGCATTAGCTCAGGTAAATGGAATGTTATCTCTTGTTCTGATACGAGCCAGGCCTTTCGTCAGGGGTGTAGCGACCTTTTACTGTTGGACCTTGAGCGCGGCACAACAATGGCCGAAGCCTCGTAAACGACGTGGGGAATTTATAGAGTGCGCTGAATGAAAGTGTCTGACTCATCGTTCAGCAATGCCCTACGTTTGCACTCGGCCGAGCGCTTTGTCAGCTTGTGTTAGAGCATGGGTCCTGTATGTGTCACTTCCCTGGGGCTCGTCTGAGGAGCATCTCTAGAGACGGTTGGGACATCTAAAACTGAGGTCTTCATTAATCCTTCTGTGCTGGAGTATTAACGATTTCACTGACTTGACCCCAAGAGTTCAGTACTTTTGACGCTCTTTAGCAGAGTATGTCCATATGGTTTGTTTGGTTGCCACAGGTGAAAATGATACGTTTAGTGCTGCAGTTGCATGATTAATTTAAACTGCCCATGGATGGGATTAATGGGATCTGCTAGGCATCTGTCATGTTTTCTTTAGGATCTCAGATGCGTTCCTTTTCTTCAGAGCTACCTGTTGAGCATGCCATGGGGGTCTCTGCCTAGTGTTTCATTATTGATCAGGGGAAACCGGATCCAGTTCAGTTTCATTGTCTCCTGAAGCACTTAGCGAAGACTTTCAGCTTGTAGTGACAATGAGGTTTTGGGGAGAAACCACATTTGAATTATACAATGGACAATGAGGTACTGTGGTACGTAGATATGACCTACAACAACGTCATGTCTTCACACAAGTCCTAAAAGTAGATAAAGGGCAATATCCCAATAAACAAATCAGATAAAATATATACTTGGATATTTATTGTTTGTTTGGATTTATTTAATGTCACTGTCAACTTCAATGACCATTTTAGCAACAGAGAGAGAGTGTGTGTCTGTGTGTCTGTGTGTGTGTGTGTGTGTGTGTGTGTGTGTGTGCGCGCACATACACACATTTACAGTGGGGCAAAAAAGTCTGACTACATACATACGCACAATCAGTGGCTGACTAAATACTTTTTTTTGTCCCACTGTGTGCGTGTCTGTATATAGATAGAGCGAGAGAGCGAGAGCGCTATAACAGCTTCAAGTTTTCTGGGAAGGCTTTCTACAAGGTTTAGGAGTGTGTTTATTTGAATTTTTAACAAAAAAAGAAGTGCATTTGTGAGGTCAGACACTGATGTAGCACCAGAAGGCCTGGCTTGCAGTCTTTGCTCTAATTCATCCCAAAGGTGTTCTATCGGGTTGAGGCCAGTCAAGTTCTTCCACACCTTTTTATGGACCTTGCTTTGTGCACTAGTGAGCTGTCATGTTGGAACAGGAAGGGGCCTTCCCCAAACTGTTCTCACAAAGTTGGGAGTATGGAATTATCCAAAATCTATCGGTATGTTGAAACATTAAGTGTTCCTTTCACTGGAACTAAGGGTGTACTCACACTAGGCAATTTGAACCGCACTCGGGCGCATTTGGTACTCGAGCGTGGTTTGTTTGGCTAGTGTGAGTGCTCCCAATCGTGCTCGGGTGCACTTGAAAGAGGTGGGCCGGAGCACGTTTGTAGTGTGAGCTTGAATTGCGCTCCGTCATGCTTTCGCAATCACATATGTGCTCACAGGGCACAGCGCATGTACATATGTGATCCGGCAATCGCATACTTCTGTGCCTTTCTTTGGTTTTGTTTTGTGCGTGCTGACACACAGCCCTAATACGTTTTATAATAAGGTGCATTGATTATGCGACGCGCTGTAATTTGGCTTATCGTGCTGCACAGCGGACTTCATGCTTGTACTTACTATAGGTGACTTTTTATTTCTTTGTTGGCGCTGACACACAGCCCTAATAAGCCTTATAATAAGTGTATTGATAATGCAGCTCACTGTGTTCCGGCTTCTCATGCTGCACAGCGGACTCTATGCTTATACTTATACATGGCTTTTTTGTTTCACTTTGTGCACAGAATGGCAAAGAATGGCACAAACGTATGTGATTACCGTATTTTCCGGGCTATAAGGCGCGATATCAATGATCAACTGCTAACGGATCTTTTTTCATACATAAAGCGCACCGGGTTATAAGGCGCATTAAATGAAACAAAACTCTTAAGTTCCGTCAGAAGCTCAGTTTGGTCTTTACCTGGCGCAGGGCGTCTTGCTTCCTCCACTTCCGTACCATTGATTCGTTAATGTTGAATTCTCTCGCAGCTGCTCTATGTCCATGTTGTACTGCGTGACTGATAGCGTTGAGTTTGAAATCCGCTTCGGAAATAAATGAATGAATGCACGTACCCTAATGCTGAAGCACATACCGTATTACTCCGCGATGTTTCCTGACTACGGTGGCCGTGCGCTTCATAACCTACCAAGACCGTGCTAAAACATTTTGACAGATTTATGAGCGCCGTGTACCATCTACAATCGGTTCTAGGTCAGAAGGCTCAACCAGAATTAATTCATACATTAGACGCACCGCATTTAAAGGCGCACTGTCGATTTTTGAGAAAATTAAAGGATTTTAAGTGCGCCTTATGGTCCGAAAAATACGGTACCCGATCACATGTACAACCATAAAGTGTGGTGTGCGAGCATGTATGGTGATGACGAAAGCTATTTAAAGTGCGCGCCAGAGCGCGTTTGCCCCCCCCTCCCTATTCGCGCTCTGGCGCGGTTCAAGGCAACCGTGCTCAGTGTGAGTACACCCGAAGGGGCCGAGCCCAACTCCTGAAAAACAACCCCACACCATAATCTCCTCTCCACCAAACTTTACACTTAGCACAATGCAGTCAGACAAGTATCGTTCTCCTGGCAACTGCCAAACCCCAGCTCTTCCTTCAGCGTGCTCTAGAGTCCAGTGGCGGCGTTGGCACAGAACGCGATTGGAAAACCATTGAGTGGACGAATGACATAAATATAACTGTCCAAATCGGAAGTGTTATATCTGGAGAAAGAAAAAAATGGCGTTCTAGCATAGGAACCTTATCCCATCTGTGAAACATGCTGGTGGTAGTGTGGCTTGGGTCAGTTTTGCTGCATCTTGGCCAGTGTTGTGCTTAAAATTTGTTTGTTTGGCAAGACAGTAACAAGCAGGAGGTGATAACTGAAAATTACTCATCAGCTACAGAGAACTGGTCTGGAATTTGCTCAACTGACACAACTCAAAAACAGTCATTTGTAAAATATGCAAAGACGAGATTGGCACGCCAGGTGGAATCACAATGAACCAGTTCTACACCTTAGCGATAAAGAATCCCAAAGTATCTGCC
This sequence comes from Ancistrus triradiatus, assembly GCA_025084515.1. Classification (NCBI taxonomy): domain Eukaryota; kingdom Metazoa; phylum Chordata; class Actinopteri; order Siluriformes; family Loricariidae; genus Ancistrus; species Ancistrus triradiatus. Next base: position 16,011 of record JAJAGP010002052.1, read on the forward strand.
AAAAGCCAGACAGCGTGGAGATCACATGTGGGTGCAACAGCCAGAAACAGTGCTTAATCAAGCAACAAAGGCATTTGAAAGATATCGTTGATGCTGTGACATTTTACCTGGACAAGGGTAAAATGTCAACAAAGTAGTTGAAAATCAGCATTTTAAGTGACATCAGATTCCTTACTTCCTTGACTTACATTATCAACTATCTAACAAGTCTCTCACATTTTTCAGCACCCAAATGCCTCTGATGTTTTCTATTATGATATTATCAGTGGACAGAAAATGGTAATATTTAAACCATTTTTGTTGAGAGGTGCACTTCAATGAAGTTTGTTTAAAAGATTACTTGTTTGAATGCTAACTCACTAATTACTGTATTTTTTTTTGTAGAGAAATTACTTTAGATTTTTGTGATCAGTTGCACATTCATTTTAAAAACCAATTTACTCTTACTCTGATGCGCCCATCACTCTGGAACAGGGTAAATCTGGACTCATCAGACCACTTGACCTTCTTATGTTGCTCCAGAGTCCAATCTTTATGCTCCCTTGCAAATTGAAGCTGTTTTTGCCAGTTAGCCTCACTGCCAAGTGGCTTTCTTAAGGCTCCACAGCTGGTAAGTCCCAATCCCTTGAGTTCCCTATGCATTGTGTGTGTGGAAATGCTCTTCTGACAGAGGTCCTTCATCAGCTGTGCTGAAGGATGATGAAGGACCTCGTAATTGTTATTTGTGCTAATTTATTTCCAAAAGAAGTGCAGCCAACATCTGTGCAACTTTTGGTTCAGCAAGAGTACATGTGTATGGAAGAACACAAAAGAGCTAAAGAGCTACCTGTGTAAAGCTTTTTCCCCTGTGTGGTGTGGTAGTGATTTGGATTAAGAAAAGGTGATAACAACCAGTAACTGTGAAGTCAGGTATTTTGTGGGTACTTTACGTCTGTTCTCTTAGCTCCAGCAACTCCACTAATTTCTTTTATCGTTCACATTTGCAAGATCACTCCCTTTTCACTTGATTGTTTACATGTAACACTAATACTAGGTAGGACCTTCTTTTGTTCTCAAACTAGCCCAAATACTTTCTGACTTGGTTTCCACAAGGTGTTGGAGTTTCTGAGATTTTGCTCCATGATGACCTGATTGTGCCATGGTGTCCCTACAGTTATTTCTGGTGCATGTTCATGCTGTGGTTTTCTTGTTTTACTGCATCCCAAAGGTGTTCTGTTGGATTCAGATCTGGTCAGTGGGAAGGCTGCTGAAAAACAAAACTCATTGTCAGGTTCATGAATGTTTGCGGTGACTTTTCCTTTGTGACATGATGGATCATCATGCTGGAAGTACAGTGGTGTGAAAAAGTGATTGCCCCCTTCTTAAAACTTAACTATGATTTATCACACCTGAGTTCACTGTTTCTAGCCACACCCAGGCCTGATTATTGCCACCCCAATTCTCAGTCAGGACATCACTTAAATAGGACCTGCCTGACAAAGTGAAGTACACCAAAAGCTACACATCATGCCGAGATCCAAAGAAATTCAGGAACAATTGAGAAAGAAAGTAATTGAGATCGATCAGTCTGGAAAGGGTTATAAAGCCATTTCTAAAGCTTTGAGACTCCAGGGAACCACAGTGAGAGCCATTATCTACAAATGGCGAAGACATGGAACAATGGTGAACCTTCCCAGGAGTCACCGGCCGACCAAAATTACCCCAAGAGCGCAGCACCGACTCATCCAAGAGGTCACAAAAGACCCTTAGCTTTCTGTTCTTGGCTTATAGAAGTGGAACCTGACATGGTCTTCTGCTGTTGTTTGAGGTGCTGTGCATTCTGAAATGCAGATACAGAAACACGTAAACCCTCCTGTCTAGCATCAGCATTCATGCATCAGTCAAAGTCACTGAGATTGCAGTTTTTCCACATTCTGATGGTTGACATGAACATTACCTGAAGCTGCTGGTTCATATCTTCATGGGTTTATCCATTGCTTTTCCGCCCCATGATTGGATGGTTGCATGAATTAGTGGATGTGCTGGTGTTTCTAGTGTATAATATTATTAGGGTTGGGTATTATTTGCATTTTATCAATTCCGATACTGATTTCAATTATTCTTATTGATTCCGGTGCTTATTCATTTCAATTTTCGATTCCAAAATAAGACCTATTTAACAGAAAAAAGGTGATTGGCATGAAGTTGGATTCTCTGGTGACGGTGGGAGAGAAGAGGATTATGGACAAACTATTGAACATCATGGAAGATGCCAGTCATCCTATGCACACCGTCATCATTAACCAAAGGAGCCTGTTTAGTGAGGACAGAGGATAGGAAGGAATAGTAGAAGTTGTAGTCTGACCATAGCACAACACAAACCATGTGTGCAATATTTTAATTTTTATTTATTTATATTTATTTTTTTTGGTATTCTTTTTTTATCATTGTGCAATTTATACTTTTCCTTTCTTTCTCTTACTTTCTTTCTTTGTGTACATTCAAATTGATGCTGCTGGAAATTTAATTTTCTTGAGGGAAAACTCCCAAAGGGATCAATAAAGTTTTATTTTTATCTCTTATCTTATCTTATCTTATCTTATCTTATGAAGGACATTTGGGACAGGTGAAAGGCGTTAATGTTGACTAATGGGATTGTGGGCAGTGCAAGGCTGGTTTGGGAGCATATGATAATGCGAGAAAATCTGAGAGGGACAATTTTAAAATGTAACGCTTTAAAATTTATTTTAATGTTGAGCAGTTGGACATTGCGCAGAAAAATGTTTGTTTTATCCAATCTCTGCAGTTGTGCAGCACATGTGTTCAGTTTGATCAGATTACCAACGAAAACGTCAGCAATGTGGAATCATTACATGACCTCAGACACAATGAGTGTGTTTACATATCTGGAGTTATCTGATTATTCAAGTGGTCATGCATACAGCATCTAGAAATCAGCTTAAGTAATCCGGTAAAGAGAGATGGATTTTAAATCTGATTTCTCATAGCATGTATACAAGTTACCCGATTTCAGTCGGATTTGACAGTCTGCACAGAGCGGCTACCGGAAAATAACATGGCTGCCAGGTCTGCGTATTCTTAGAGATTTTACTTCTTTTGGGCTTTTTTACATAGACCAGGTAGGGGATTTACTAGTTGGATCTGGCAACCCTGGAATTAAACGCACCACTTGTTAAACGGCTACCAAACACTTTGTTGAGACTCTAAAATGCAAAATATACTCAAGAAAATGACGAATTTGATAATTTAATGTCAAAAATTGAAGTTTACGTCACATCTTTCTGTGAGGTTATTGGGTGTTTGCAAAGTAGAAATCCGATTATTGCCTGCGTCATATAAACCCGGATGTTTTCCCATTATCTTTTTACTCAAGTGCATGTTTACTCGTTGATTGTATTACTGACAGTTATTGACAATTACTGCAGTTATCGGATTATTAAGTGCATGTAAGCGTATTTATTTATTTGTTGTCTTTTAAAGAACACAAATAATAAATCAACACCAATAAACTTTTCTGTTTCGGCTTTCTGCCCATTGTATTTGAAATTTTGGATTTTGGTTAAGAATTTTATTTTGGTGCATGACTAAAATATTATTGTTTAGGGTTTATTTAGGGTTTAAATAAGGCCCCTCCCCTTGTCGTTGAGTGCTAGGCTTACCCTTGGGAATGTGTCCTAGTTGTCTGATAAGCTATTTTGACACTATTAGTTGTAAATGGTGCTGTACATAATGACCTGACTTAACCCATAATGCCCAGTGAATTTCAGTGCTTGATGTCTTTATTCACATTCCATATGCACTGTAAGCAGATTGAGTTATGCATCTGGCTGTTCCTAAAAGCAAGGTGGTAAGCTTCCATTTGGTGTGCCAGTCTACATCTTTAATGGCAGTGAATACCAATAAAGGGTGTGAGCCTTCCTGACACAGCTCTGTGGTCCTGAGCGTTGAGCTCGGAGGCCTGCAGTGGGTTGCCTCAGAAACCTCCAGGCGATGGGTCAGCAGGACCTGTGGAATGCCAGGCCTCAGTTTCCGGCTATTGTGCGCGGCAAGCACCCTAGAGGTGAATAGGCAGACATTCTTCCGCTGACCCTCCCCCCATTGCGTTACACACACACACACACACACATCGTGCTCATGCACTGTGCACTGACAGGTCTAACACAGAACATTCACAGGCATGTCATGAAGATGGGACAGCATTGAGACTGAGTGGTTTTTGTCGTTCTACAGGCACACCAAGCCCTTAACCTTTGCTGATTGTATTGGAGATGAGTTGCCTTTGGGATGGGAGGAGGCCTACGATCCTCAAGTTGGCGCCTATTATGTTGACCATAATACAAGTAAGTTATAACAAGCTTTAAACAGGAAGCCGTGTTTGTCCTCCTCAAGATGATGGATTAGCTGTCTTTCTGTTGCCTGATGCTCCAACCTTATTTAGATTTCAGTTATATTTTTGTTTTGTATCTCTTAGGCTTTCTTTTAAGATGCATTTGAACTGATTTTTGCTGTGTTCCCGACATCTCTTTCCTCATCTCTCTCTCATAGAGAGCACTCAGCTGGAGGACCCACGTGTCCAATGGCAGCGGGAGCAGGAGCTCATGCTGCGGGAGTACCTTAATGTGGCAAAGGAAGCACTGAGTGCTCAGAAGGAGATATACCAGGTCAAAGAGGAGCGCCTCCGTCTGGCTCAGCAAGAATACCGGCAGCTCAATGACGCTTGGAGGGACAAGTCCTCTTCTCAGACTAGCTGTAAGTCTGGTGTAAATGTGCTTTATGGCTGTGGGAATTGTGGCTTGAACTCTTTGTGCAGTTACTTTGTGGCATGACATGCTTACGGTGAGCTTGCAGTACATTATGGAAATAGCTTGGAAGGAAGTTCTAAGGAAATGCTGTTACTGTTTTCTGTTTGAGTAGTTAACATGTGCTAGTATTCACAAACTGCTGATATTGCTAAAGGCGTAAATCCCTATACCTTATCCACAGAAAGCTGAATTTCCAGTTCAGTGGTACCTCGGTTCTCGACCACCTTGGAACTCGTCGAATTCGGTTTTGACTAGAGAAATTTGTCTCAGTTCTCGACTTTTGCTTGGCACTAGGCACACTTGCTTAAACTTGTATGAGTCGAGTTGCGCGCCTCATTTAATCCGAAACTAATCAGTCATTTAATCAGTACCCAATAGTGATAATCGCCACTATTTTTATTGTGCTTTACTGTATTTATTACCTTGTTACAAATAAACATCACAGGATATAACACACATTCTTGCTATTCTGGCTTTGTGAAGCATACCTCAAACACATTAAATTATTGTAATTAATGGTATTTTATTTCCAGGTCAAGTACAGGGGAAATATTATGGATTCATGCTCTGGCTTTTATGAATTCATTCTGCTTCAAGGCGGTTCCAACTTCCTTGAATAACGGTTGACAGGTCAACTTTACTCTGTAACAGGACTATCATTGTGAAAAATGACTTCACCATCACCAAACCTGTTTTCTACAGATGAAATGAAAAACGCGTCCAAAATTTCAGTACACACCTGTGCCATGACTGTTGAGTTACTGATAGCTTTCTCCCCTGGTCCTTTACCTGAATGCAAGCCCATGTCATTTTTGAGTGGGGAAATGAAATTGCTTTCTTCATGGAATCATCTATCATCTGTGGAATCATGATTCATATTTTATTGCTAATACAACCATCCAACACTCCATGATGGCTTCTCTTTGTAGCCTTTTTCTTCTGCTTGTTTTATTTGCTTCTTTTTGTTTGACCTTTCTATGTATAAATCCCATTTCATTCAATTGATTTCTTACAGTTCTCTCACAAACATTCTCCTGTTTCTGAACATTTGTTCTTCTACTTTGTTTTATTGTGCCTTTTCCAGTTTCAAGGCATATTCCGGACATCTTACTTGGTCTACCGGTATATAAACCTTTTATAGCCTACCTTTATATTGTATATATTTGCACTACATTTTAGACACAGCTGATAGGAACAACCGACATCTTTTGCCACACGATGTTGGATTTCCTTCTTGTAAGAGTTTTATAATCATTTTATATTGTCAGTTGACAGGGACTGTGGTGGCCACATGGGACTGTGGTGGCCTAGTGGTTAAGGTACTGGACTATGGACCAGAAGGTCCAGGGTTCAAATCCTACCTCTGCCAAGCTGCCACTGTTGGGTCCTTGAGCAAGGCCCTTAACGCACAATTGCTTGGATTGTATGACTGTATCAACTAAGTCGCTCTGGATAAGGGTGTCTGCTAAATGCTGTAAATGTAAATGTTGACAGCACACTTGTTGGGCCCATGTTTTCATTCAAGTCAAACAGTTTATGGTTTGTCTTTTTAACTGTAAACTAAAATGTATTTTTAAACTTTACAGTGTCATTTCATATTTTTTTCCTCAATTTTTAATCTGATTGATCTGACTGACAGTTGATTATAATAATTTCATTGAGTTATGATTCATGAAGCCAGAATGTTCATCTGTTAAATAGAAATTGCTTGGTGTCATAGCTGTGTTAACTGTTTATTTGCTCCATAGTAAAGAAACTGCGAGAACATCCTCTGAGTGTGGTGGTTCCATAATATTTGAAGAAAAGCCGTGTTCAGTATAGGCTGTGCTATGATCTGTACAGTATATATCAAACTCCTTGTTTTACTATAAATTCAGCTTACGATGGATTTGGCAGAACGTATCCCCATCATAAATCGGGATTACCTGTATTACTAACCACATATACCTAATAGTAACATGATTTTCTATTTCTCATGGTTGAAATGGATAATAATAATGATAGAAAATAAATATACAAATTTGATGGGCTCTCCTGAGTTACTGAGTGACTGTTTATTGGCAGGAAGAGGTAACACTGTTGAACTATTACTTTAATACGTTTTAACTATTTTATGTAATTGGTGCTTTAAGCTCAGTCCTTAGTCTTTCTGATCTTTAGTTTTTGTCAGGGCATCTCTTTAAAAATAATGTTTTGTGACATCAGTATTAGGTATATAGGCACTTGGAAAACAGTGCTCTAATATGCTGGACCACCATCAGTGGGATCTGGGTTTGGGTCCAGTTCGACACCAGGGAGGGAAGGCCAATCGAGGATGCTGCAACAATGACCCCAACCCTGGGATGGGGTGTCGTGATTCTATAATATTTGCTAGGGGTTGTAGGACAACCTTACATTTTAAAAGTGCATCCATACAGTAGTTGTAGACATGGCTGAGTTATTTCTCAGAATGTACGCTTGTTATATGTTGCTATGAAATGTTAGATAACACTTGTAAGACATTAGAGATAAGATAATGTCTTTGATCTCTCATGCAGTAAATTCCAGATCCTCATCAAGCAGTAAATATGACCCTGAAATACTCAAGGCAGAGATTGTGACTGCAAAAAGTCGGGTAAGTAATGCTTTGATATAATTGCTTCATTTTATTGGTAGGATCGGGTAATGATCAGACATGTACAGGTACTCTGTTTTATGATGGCTTGACTTACAATATTTCGACTTTACGATTGGAATCTGATAATAAATACACATTCAGCAGAAATCATAGTCTGAATTTCGAATTTTATACGCAGAATAAGCAGTACTCTCCCAGACTCGGGTTAGGAAGTCGGCAGTGCATAACATTATTCAATGAATTACAAGAGATGTTAAATACTTTTATTATAAAATAAGTTTTATGTTAATGACTGTGCCAAACTGTAGTTTAATATAGGCTGTGCTATGATGTATGCAGTATATATATAAAGCTCTTCGTTTTATTATAAATTCAGCTTGGATTTATCAGAACGTTTCCCACTCGCAAACTGGGGACTACCTGTATTACTAACCACATATACCTAATAGTAACAGGGTTTTCTATTTCTCATGATTGAAGTGCCAAAAATAAATATACAAATTTGATGGGCTCTCCTGAGTCACTGAGTGACTGTTTATTGGCAGAAGTGGTAGCTGTTGAACTGACAATCAGTTAATCATCACTTATGAAGTAGATGAATGGACACATCACATCCAGACATTAACTCTGTCCAAAATCCCTCCCTTACTGACTCATTCCTTATTCGCTAATTAGGCTGTTCTATTTAAAACACTGTCTAGGTCTGGCACTACAAAATGACCTATACTCTAACTAGTGCACTATATATTAAACAAATTTGGACAGACTTAATGCATTTTATTTCTTTAAGCAGCTGGTTAGGGTTTTTAGGAACTTTATGTTCAAAAAAAGATGTTAGTTCATATTGTTGTGTGTAGTATCACAAGTCACAATTATAAAATGACTACTCAGGTTAACTGAGCTTGCAAAATGTTTCCAGCAAGCTAAACGTTGAGCTGGCAAGGCAATGATAGATACTGGGATTTGTTAGTTAGAACATAAACTTCAGTTTATTAGGCACAGTTTTGTATGTTTGACGTCCTAGCTTACTGCTTGATATCAAACTCAGTCCTTTAGTCTTCCTGATCTTTAGTTTTTGTCAGGGCATCCTTTTAAAAATATCTTGTGACATCAGTACTAGGAATATAGGCACTTGTATAACACAGTGCTCTAGTATGCTGGACCACCATCAACAGAACCTGAGTTTGAGTCCCATCGGTACCATTCGACCATGTCAGACTTTGAGGGAAGGCCAATCGAAGGATCATCACTCGGTGCTGCAACAGTGACCCCCCCAACCTTGGGATGGACTGGTGATCTGCCCAGGCCACACTTACCCCTACATTCTGAACAATAAAAATCAAGGTCAAAGCATAAATTAAAAAAAAAAAAAAAAAAAATATATATATATATATATATATATATATATATATATATATATATATATATATATATATATATTTATTTTATTTATTTATTTTACCCTCCCTTCATATGTTGTGCTGTTATGGAGAAAAATCTTTCTGACCAATCAGAATCGCATCGCAGTGCGACTTTGTTATACTACCCATTGTAGTGTATGTACTGTAATGGGGCTAGTAATGGCTTGTTCGTATCTGTGGTGGTCAGCAATGAGAGGACTAATTAGTGAATGTGCTACATATATTGTAGGCAGTAGTTTATCTTAACACTTAAAATATTTGATCGCCGTTAATCCGTTTTGTTTTCCAAAAAGTTGGGACAGTATGGGAAATGCAAATAAGAAATGCAAGCAGTGTCTTACATTTACTTTGACTGTTATTTCACTGCAGACAGTATGAACCCAAGATATTCGTCTGGTCAGCTTCGTTTTGTGTTTGTAAGGTACATCCATTTCTGCATTTGAGGCCTATAGCACATTCCAAACAAAGGTGGGATGGTGCAACTTGGGGCTAGTAATGAGGAGGAAAAAAGCAAACAAACAACTTAATGTGATTTCAAACAGGTGACTGTAATTATGATTTGGTACAAAAGCAGTATTCTTGAAAGGCTTTGAGTTTTTGAGGAGCACAGATGGGCAGAGCTTGAACCTGTATCAGGAACCATCATTCATCAAGGGATTGCTTTGGCAAACTTTTGCCAAGCACTACAATAGAGTAAGGAGTTATACTCACAAATGCCACTTAAAACTTTACTGTGCAAAAAGAAGTCTCATGTTAACCACGTCCAGAAGTGGCTTTGACTTCTCTGGGATCAGAGGCATCTAGGATGGATCATCACACAGAGGAAACCTGTACTGTGCTCAGATGAATAAGTATTCCAGATATCTTTTGGAAGAAATGGACGCCGTGTGCTTCATGTGACCAGAGACAAAAAGGACCATCCAGACTTTTCTCAGCAACAAGTCCACAACCACTGTCTATCATGGTATGGGATTGTCAGTGCACTTGGCATAGGTCATTTACAGAAAAAAATGTGTCTGCAATGAAATAAAAGTCGATGTAAAAAACCACTACAGGGTTTCTAAAGTTCAATTTCCACACTGTCTCAACTTTTTCTGATTTGGGGTTGTAAAGTGGACCATATGAGCTTCAAAAGAATGCATTTATTACTTTATTACAATTCATTAACCTTATTTTCATCATGTTATCTTGTTCATTGCGACTTCTCTGACAAGTGTTGCCAAGGTGTCGCATTCGAGACAATAAACACCACAGTGATTACCAGAATGATACCTTTTTACTGCAATGTATTCATTTTATTAGGTCCTTTTATTAGAAACATGTTTGAGCTGTTTTGCAGTGCTTGTGCAGTGTTTGTTTAGTCATATAATGTAGTGTCTGAAGTTGTTTATCACTTACCAGTTGTGTTCCATATAGGCTGAAAGTGCAGTATGTAGAATGCAGGGAATGGTGACTAAGGAAGCATTTTCGACATAGACTGTATGTGTTTGCTTCACATGGTCAAGCAGCAAAAATGCGATTTGCAGCATGGAAATATTTAACGTCATTAAAATATTATTGAGAGAATTAATTATTAACCTGGTATTAGGTAGTAAATATTATGTGTTTCCCCCTGCTTCTGTTAATTTACCCGCCTTGTGTCTCAACTGTTCTCATTATTTTTACAGGTGAATAAACTGAAGAGAGATCTGGCCTGCATGAAGCAGGAACTGCTATATAAGGAACAGGGGTTTGAAACGCTTAAAGAGTAAGTGTAACCTGACCTTGTTACACAGCATCACACACTTCTTTCCCTTTCCTGCCTATTAGGTGCTGTAGGGAGGACTTTTTTGATACTGACAAAGGGAATGCTTGTCAAATTGGAAACCAAAAGTACCATCAAACATATCTAGCTAGTGAGAATTGAAGGTCTTAAAGAGATCTTCTGTCAGCTCAGTGACACTCGGTTTACCTTCACAACTCAAAACCAGTTTACCAGTTTATTTGTTCTCCCTGTTTCTATACACTTAGGAAGACCCGTTTTACACGATTTACAGTGCTGTGCATGAAAAAAGATTAGTGTGTCTGGGCTAAATTCTCCTTCGTCGCCTTCGCTGCCCTGCCTTTCTCTACCTCACTGATATGCTGAGGAATGCGGATGGACCTGTTGCTCAGGCAGCATGCATAACTCCTCAGTGACTCGCTTCACTTCAGCAACCTGACCTCTACAGCTTTTCATAAAGATTTGACGTCTCATCAGATTGTAGCAGCTCTATACCAATACAAACTGCAGACAGATTAAATAATTAGTAAGTTGACTCTGAACTGGTCATTTTAATCAGTTAAATTAATACATTTAGAATAAAATAGTAATGGTGGTTATTTTGTTAATGATCAAAATAAGCTGTATATCCATTAAAAGTACCAGGATCTGTGAATAACCTAGTCAGTTATGCGCCCTTTTCCATTCGCCATCCCATTTGTTTAATAACTTTAATTTATGTAAACTTGAATGGGATTTCAGTAGAGGACCTTTATGTAATGGTAGCCAAATCTGTTAAATACACCTTTATTTATGGTATTGAACAGATGAACCCAGTAAGGTTGCTGACCGAAGTGGATGTTGACTGAACATTACCATAGTCACACAGTCTATTTATTCTACTGTAATGTAAATATAAAGGGTATTTTTACAAGACAACTGCATGCAAACGATACGTAAATATGTCAGATACTGCGCAAGACATGAGTGGAAGCCTCAACATTTATACACATGCTTAACCGTTTGTAATTTATGGAAATTTCCAATAATTATAAAAAAATACTGTAATGTGCAGTTTGAACCCTGTGTAGGGGAAATCTGTAACACTTAAAGAGGATGGTATGATGGCCATTTTTGTTTGACGGAAGCCATAAATGCATTGACAGCGTATTACGAACAGCATGGAAGATCAGCCAGATGAAACAGACTCAGCAAATGAATGTGAACCAGTTGTTGAAAATTCAGCTTCTCAGGAGATGGGATCTTCAGCATACGAGTTTATTTATACATACAGAGGATCATGTATGGGTACAGCAGCGTAGATCAACATTCTGAAATGCATACTTCTTAGCAAGCCAGGTTTGACAGGAAGGGGGTAAGAGAAAGAGGTGGAGATTAGAGGTGTGATAGTCAGATGCTGGTGGAAGAGGTGTGATGTAGACCATGGATGTTGATGGATAGAATATTCAAAAGGTTGAAGGGAGACAGGATGGGAGGCCATGAGGTGTGGGGAACAGGGTGATTGGTAGTGTGAGAGACAGGATGGGAAGAACAATGGTTATCAGGACAAGAGGGTGTGAGACAGCGACTACATTATTGTAAGTAACTTTTTCACAGTTTATGTACAGTTTAGGTACAGGCAAAAGAGAATATACAGCTAGTGGGGGCAAACAAGGGAGTAGTACTTATAATAGGACAGGCACATACAGCTTGGTACAATGAGCAGCGGAAAGTCATACACGCAAACGAGTAATTTTAGCAGAAATTTTCTAAACACATCAACTGATTTAGAACAGTCTCTAGTGCAAACATGAGCTAACAAGTTATTGAGCTTTCGCGTGAATGATGCGCTTAAACTCTACCTCCCACCTCTGCTCGTGGATCTGCATTGTTGATTGGCTGTTATAATGTTAAGATGTTATATATGTTATAATTGTTAAGACCTTGGTTGTTAACGAACAGGTGTTGATCGGATGGTTGTTAATCAGTGCTTACCTTTGCTACAGTTCACAGCTTATGATTGGGGAAACATTTACAGTGTTCAGCAGACATCCTTTTGCATTACCAAATTACTTAAAAAATGATACGAGTTTAATCCAAGCGATTGAGGGTAGTGATATCCGATTCTAATACTGGATCGGTGCATCCCTAGTTGAGGGGTCAAGGCAGTTAATCCTCAGTTACCTGTTGTTCAGTTATCTCATTGCAGCAGTGCTTGTCATGCTCTGAACTGTAAGTGAACAGTCAGTTCTTGTAGTGGAAGTGTTGGATGTGCAAGAACTATTTCGGAATAAAGACTTGAACGTGTTTAACAGGGATAAAACAACGGTCAGTGGTTTGCTGATTGGGTTGGAGCATCTCCTGAACAAGTCGAGTCAGATTTATGTACATTCCAAACTGAGCAAGACTAGGGTGACAGTGGCAAGGAAAAACTCCTTAAACGTTAGAAACTTTGGGAGGACCAAGACTCAAAAAGGGACAACTTGCGTGGCGTAGATGATAAATGTAAGAGTGAAACTAATTTATTTAATCAATTAAGTCTAATAGTAATAGTTAAAATAAAATAATGTAAAAATAAGCTTATCGACATTATGCAGTTTGATACACAGTCATTCTAGAATCTTGAGTCCTTGGCAGGAAAGTCCTTGCTGGCACTTCGTCCACAGCCAACCGGAGGAGGCAGAGAGTTACTGCCCTCTGGCGTGGCCAGGCTATGGTGGGACTGGAGCTGATGACAGAAACAACTTGCGTAGAGCTGAAGCGGGTGAACATCTTACTGTGTGGGGCTGGAACTGGTAGAGGAACACAAGCTCAAAGAGGAAACAGAAATGTTGTTAGTTATTGATTAGGAGCACAGTGTCTATTAACAATCACTGATGACATGTAGCATGAGACCCCGACAGTATTAGCTATAACAGCATAGCTAGAAGGAGGAGAACCAGAAGGTAACATGGCCAAGAGGGATCACATGAGACATCAGTAACCCACCTCCCCAGCAATCAACCCAACATCCCAGATCACCACAAAACCTGTTGCTATGAACCCCCAGCTCTGCCCTTAGTCTAAGGCAAGGATGCATAAATCAAGATCAAGAGGACCAAAGCCCAGCCCAGCCAGACCGCCCACCAGACACTCCCACCAAAACGACAAGGGATGACAAGGCAGGCAGGCCGGCCAGACATGACTCCAGACTCTGGCCCCAGTCACCCGAGCCATGCATCCCAGTTTAGCCAAAAGCCTGTGTAAATAAGTATGTCTTTAGCCTAGACTTAAAATTTTGGAGAGTGTCTGAATCTCGAACTAAAGTGGGAAGTTTATTCCGTAGTTGGAGGGCCATATATGAGAAGGCCTTTCCCCCTGCTCTGACTTTTTTTTTAATTCTAGGAACTACAGTCCTACACCATGCGAAAGAAGTAGATGAGCTGGATTGTAAGACTAAGAGTTCACTCAGATAATGTGGGGCCAGGCTATGTAGAGCTTTGTTACGAGAAGTATTTTGTAATCAGTGCGGAATTTAACTGATAACCAGTGTAGTGATGATAGAAGAGGAGTGATATGATCAAATTTTCTAGATCAAGTAAACAATCGAGCTGCTGCATTCTGAACTAATTGAAGTTTATTTATAGATTTTCAAGAGCATCCAGTAAGTAAAGTGTTACAGTAATCCAACCTTGAGGTAATAAACGCATGGACCAGTTTCTCTGCATCATTTAGAGAGAGGATATTTTTAAGTTTAGCAATAATATGTAATTGAAAGAAAGCAATCCGAGTGATGTCACTAATGTGCACATCAAAGCGGAGATCTGAATCAAATATGACACCTAAGTTTTTTTACAGACGGACTGGGCGATACTGAACAGCAATCAAGATTTATGGTAGATGTAGCCAAGCTGTCTCTTACAGCCTTGGGTCCCACTAATAAAACCTCAGTTTTATCTGAGTGAAGTAAAAGAAAATTAAATGACATAAAATCTTTTATTTCCTTTACATAATCCTTAATTTTGCTGATTGCAAGGCCATCATTTGGTTTGGCCGATATATACAGCTGTGTATCTTCTGTATAGCAGTGGAAAGTAATGCCATGTTTACGAATAATTGAGCCTAGTGGCAGCATATGCAGACAGAATAATAGCGGGCCAAGCACAGACCCGTGAGTCACGCCATACTTGACTTTTGAGAGCTTAGAGCATAGATTATTTGCATAAACAAAGTGGTATCGGTCGGTCAAATAGGATTTGAACCAAGAAAGTGCCAATCTCATAACACCTACAGTATCTTAATTACCAGTCTCAAGCAATCTTAATTACCAAGTTACTATGTTGCCACTGACGTTCTAAACTCTGCTGCTAGCCTAAGGTGCTAGCCTTTTTTCCCAAATGCATTTGAGCCTAGCAGGAACAACTAAGTCTATGGATGAATAAAATATACATTCTAATTGGTTGTTTACACGCTCAAGATGATTGGGCTCCGTAGGTGTATTAAGTTTTAAGTATGGTAGGTTGTTAATAAGCGCAGCTGGAGTAGTAGATGTAATAGTGTGCTTGGTGAGTTGATGAGGGAGTATAATTTTATTTATTAGAGATGGCTCAAAAACTAAGAGATAGTGATCAGAATTCACTTTATGGGAAAACATCAAGGATATCTATATTGATACCAAATGTTAGTATTAGATTTACATTTACAGCATTTAGCAGACACCTTTATCCAGAGCGACTTACAATTGGTACAGTCTTACAATCCAAGCAATTGTGGGTTAAGGGCATTGCTCAAGGACACAACAGTGGCAGCTTGGCATAGGTGGGATTTGAACCTTGGGCCTTTTGGTCCATAGTCCAGTACCTTAACCGCTAGGCCACCACAGTGCACAGTAGATCTAAAGTATGTTTATAGCTGTGGGTTGGTCCCATCACATTCTGACTCATGGATTCTAAAATGGACTCAAAAACAATTTTAAGTGGATCCTGCTCATTGTCAAAGTGAATATTAAAATCACCTACAATGAATGTCTTATCTGTTGAAAGTACTGAGCAGGAAAGAAAGTTAGCAAATTCCTGAAGAAAGTCTGAATAAGCACCTGGAAGGCGGTAAATAGTGATAAGCTGAAAAGAGTGTGGTTTTGACTTCCATAACGATGGATCAGTCACATTAAAAATCAGTATTTCAAACGAATTAGCCTTGTAATGATATTTAGCAGTAACACCTAGCTCTTTGTCAAAAATTGTGGCTGTGCCTTCCCCACGACCATTAGGACGAGGGCGATGAGCATGAATGTATCCAGGAAGTGAGGCTTCATTTAAGGCTAAATATTCATCCGGTCTAATCCAAGTTCCAGTAAGACAGAGAGAGCGTGTAGGTGTTTATCAGTGATCATTTCATTTACAATCATTGCTTTGCTTATAAGTGATCCAATGTTTAGCAATCCTAGCTTGAGTCTAAGGTTGTTATTTCTATGGGAGCTATCTGTGTTTATACTAATGAGATTATTAAAACCGACTTTTTGAATGAATTTAAGTTTAGTACAGATGCGGGTAACAGACACAGTTTCAATAACGTGAGTTCTGAGTGACGGTGCATGGCTACCAGCGGACAGTTGGTTAAGCCTGACCCTGGCTCTGGATAGTCAGCCCCTAACTAATCCTGCCATAAGACTATGGGAAATGTTGCAGGAGATGAGCAGCACCCTCGGCACGAGTGGGATAGACACTGTTCCATCCTAAAAGGCCAGGCTTACCCTCAAAATTTTCCAATTATCTATAAAGACTACGTTGTTTTCAGAGTACCACTTGGAACGCCAGCAGTTCAGTGACCATAACCTGCTGTAGGCTTGGTCAACTCGCTGCATTGGGTAGGACCAGAGCACACTACTGCATCGGACATCGCCTTCGCAACTCTTACCACCTCTACAAAATGTCTGGCACTCTGGCTCCCGGGATACATGTAACCCTAGCTGCTGGTTTCCCTAAAGGGGTCGCTATTATATTATTAAAAATAGCTGTTGTAGCTTTCAGAAAATAGTCATCTATGACCAGGCTGCTCAGTGGGTACATCACTAAGGAGGGTAAACCTGTTGAACACGTGAACAGGTAAAGAGTGGCGCTCTGGTGGGCTAGCCTTATGACTACGTCGTCGAACCTTCACCCATTTGCCCTGCTCCTAGGGCGCTGCTGGAGAGAGGGCACTAACTACACTTGTGGCATCCAGATCTGCTAAGCTAGCCTCCTCTAATGTCTGGATTCGCGCCTCTAAAACTACGATCTTCTCTGTCAGTCTAGCTACAAACCTACACTTATCACAAATGAAATTTAAACTGAAGAATAGATGAAAATTCCACACTCGGCACAGGGAACAAGCTCAGCAGAAGCCATGATAATGCAATTAATTAATTAAAGATACTTAGCTTTGTCTGTTTTGATTAGTCTCGATTTCAACATTCAGATGGTAGGGTCAGAATTTGGTGTAAACATGAAAGCATGGATCCTCCCAGCCTAGTATTAATGGTTTGGACTGGTAGTGGTGTAATGGTATGGGAGGTATACCAGCTGAGCATTGTTTAAACACCACAGCTTACTGGTGTTTTGTTGCTGACCATGTCCACCCCTTTATGATGACACTGTTCTATCTTCTGATGGCTACTCAGCAAGATAACTCCCATGTAACAAAGCTTAAATGATTTCAAAGTGGTTTCTTTAACATGACAATGAGTTCACTGTACTCAAATGGCCTCCACGGTCACCAGATCTCAATCCAATGGACTATTGTTGGGATATGGTGGAACGGGAGATTCAAATCATGGATGTGCAGCTTATAAATCTATAGCAACGATGTGATGCTATTATGTCAATATGGACCAAAATCTCTGAGGAATGTTTCTTGCACCTTGCTGAATCTGTGTCACAAAGACAGTTAAGGCAGTTCTGAAGGCAAAAGGGGTCTACTAGCTGTGTACCTAATGAAGTACAGTATACATACAGTGTATAAACATCCTAATTACTGACTGTGTTAACCTTATTTTAATTATTGCAGCAGGGTTGCCAATAAAAAAGCACATTTATTTAAAAAGAAAATTGCTTCAGGCTGCCACATAACATTTTGTAGCCGTTGTCTCCAAAGGCTTACAACGAGTACATCAGCCACATGCTTATGTACTCATGGCTGACAGTAATATGCATAGTCAAATATATTAGAGAAAGCATGTTTTTCTTGTATTGATAGCAAATATTAGCTGTTCCCCTGTGCCCATTTTATGCTTTCCTTCTGTCTCGCATTTCAGAATTAACCAGAAGGTGTCTAGCAACTCGTATGGATATAAGCAACAAGAGGCCCAGGCTATACTGAAGGAGGTCAGGACCATTAAAGATGCAATCAGCTCAGGAGAGAAGGAGAAACAGGAGCTAATTCAGGTAAAACCATCCGTGGCTCACATCACAGACTGCCTTCAGATATGCTCTATGCACATATTTAAGGTGGTGTTTGAACCTCAATTATCACTCTAAGATTTAATCAGGCTCACAATATCATTAGTGTATTTAAAATCTAGAATAAATGGTGTATTTTTACCTTAGGTATTTGGGTTCTTTTGATTTACTTTTATAGGTCTTGTGTGGAATTCTGATGTTGGTTTAGATCTTATTTTTGCAGAAATAGAGTGTGTTCTAAAACATTCACATTTTTTGAAGCATCACTGTACTTGGACCACTAGAAGATGTTTCCATGTGTTTTAAGTGTTGATCGTATTTGAGTAATTCATTTAATTGAAACACATTGAGCCAGTGGTTCCCAAATTGGGGTTTGCAGCAAGGCAAATGAATGCTATTACAGAGTAAAAAGTGAAGGTACATAATGTATGTCACTTTTAATAATTCCACTGTAAAGGTGATTTGTCACTTTTTGTTCAGTATGACGTTGCAGTTTTGTATGAAATAGAATGTTTAATAAACATTTGTTTGGAGTGTGGGTTTCATATTCTTACCTTCAAAAGGGTGCACCACTGAGATCCACTGTGTTAAGCTTTCCTTATTCCTAAAGAATGTTTACAGCTAAATATAAAAATATGCAGCCCTTCTAAGCAGTTCAGGAATGTAGGGGTGAGGTCATTTCTTTACTCCTGAGGTATTACTTTTGTGAATGCATTCATACAGACTTTGTACAGTACTGGCTAAGGGTGTAATTGCAGGTATGCAATAGAATAGCAATGCTCTGAGATCATGCATTTGCCCTCCCACTAAATATACACTGTTAACAACAGCATGCCTCTTAAAACACATTTGGATAAGCATAATAGGGTAATCCTGAAAGTGAGGAATTAATGATTATATGATTAGATAATGACAGTCCCGCCCCGAGTATATCACGCTTTCATAAGGAATTTGACCTGTGCTCAGTGTGGATAAAATAATGGAAAATGGAAAATGATGCACATGTATGATGCAAATAAGGGGCCACTATGATATTGATTGGGACTGTGGTGGCCTAGCGGTTAAGGTACTGGACTATGGACCAGAAGGTCCAGGGTTCAAATCCCACCTCTGCCAAGCTGCCACTGTTGGGTCCTTGAGCAAGACCCTTAACCCACAATTGCTTGGATTGTAAGACTGTATAAATTGTAAGTCGCTCTGGATAAGGGCGTTTGCTAAATGCTGTAAAATGATTTGAATATTTGGTATTGAATAAGGCATTGTGATTCCAGTAAAAAAAAAATAGTCATGCATTAGATTAATTAATTTCACTAAATTGGCCTGATATGACTATGTATGACTAGATTCGAAGTATCCTTGTGTATTGATGTAACCCTGTGTCTGTCCTAAATAGCTTTTGATGCTGAAAGTGATATTAAACCAAATAAACAAGCAAATCCTGGCTAAGTATTTATTTTGGTCTCCTTTTCAGAAATTGGCTGTGCTGAAGGATGGCTTCCAATTGGATTTTGGTTCTCAGTCAGACCTGTGGGCCAGTAACCCCTCCCTGGCCAACTCAAACCTGTCCCTTCCACGCCTCTACTCAGATGCAGAGTCCCAGACTGACATACCTGCTGAGGTAAGGGGAGAGAAGTGCATACATAGCTAAGAATATGCAAAATGTTCAGCAGATTTGGCTACTCCCTACTGCCTTTCATTCCTTAATGTTGGCCGTTTTTTGGAAAATTTGTTCATTTTTTTTAGTTCATCTGTAAAGATCTTGGTTGTTGAAACTAGCTTGTTATGAATGGTTGGTTTGTTAGGTAATCTGAACATGTTCTCCCTATCAATCAGTTGCTTTCTAGCTCCAACAAGCTGGCTGAGAAGGTACGACTGAGCTTGAAGTATGAAGAGGCAAAAAGGAGGTACTGACCATTTAAATCCTACTGCTTTGTTAGCATAATTCTGTTGTAAATACTGACAGTCAAGGCGGAAACTCTACACACGCTTTTCGCCTTGTACACATTTTATCATATTACAGACTTATTCTACAGTAGATTGAGTTTGCTTTTTGTCACACAATTCTACACAAAATGGCCCACAATGGCTAAGTGAAAGCAGGTTTTCTGACATTTGTGCTCATTTATTAATTATTTATTAAAAACAAAATGTACATAAGTGTGCACACCCTTTGATATGGCACCCAAAAGGGGGTTGAGGTGCATTTTGTTTCCACTTATACTGCTTGAGATGTTTCTACAACTTTGGAGTCCATCTGTGATAAATTCAATTAATAGGACATGATTGGGGATTGCCAATGCCTGCCTGTATAAGGTCCCACAGTGCAAGTCAGAGCACACTCCATTTCATGGGGTCAAAGCAGTTATCTGCAGACCATAGAAACAGGATTGTGTCAAGGCATAGATCTGGAGAAGGGTACAGAAAAATTGTTACAGGTGCCAAAGAGCATAGCGGCCACCATCATTCGTAAATGGGAGAAGTTTGGAACCACCAAGATTCTTCCTAGACCTGGCCGCCCAAACTGAGTGATCGTGGAAGACGGGCCTTGGCCAGGGAGGTGAGCAGGAAACCGAGGGTCACTCTGACAGAGCCCCAGTGCATCATTGTGCAGATGGGAGAACCTTTCAGAGGATCAACCATCCAAGCAGCACTCCTCAAATCAAGCCAGACGGAAACCACTCCTTCGTAAAGGCACATGACAGTTTGCTTGGACTTTGCCAAAAGGCACCTAGAGGACTAGCAAACCATGAGAAACAAGATTCTCTGGTCTGATGAAACCAAAATTGAACTTTTTGGATTGAATCATCACGTCTGAATCAAAACGAGCACCGCTCATGAACCGGCTAATGCCATCCCTACAGTGAAGCATGGTGGTGGCAGCATTATGATGTGGGGAAGTTTTTCAGCAGCGGGACTGGGGTGACTAGTCCTACTAGAGGGAACGATGTATGAAGCGAAGTACATCGAGATCCTTGAAGAAAATCTGCTCCAGATCTCTCTGGAACTCAGACTGGAACTCAGACCCAAAGCAAGAGAACAAAGTAGTGGCTTTTTTCTCCCTATTATAATTCATACAATCTCGGTTGTTAAAGCGAACGAACGTTGATCAGATGGATGTTAAAAGGCGCTACCTGAATTCTACTTGCGTACTGCACGTTTAAGGACAGAGGACATGTTTCTCTCTGGTCATGATAACATCTCAGATATTCACAGGTTTCAAAAATTTGTATGTTTCCGCTTCCTCTTTCAGGATAGCAAATATCAAAGTCCAGATAGCCAAGCTGGACAGCGAGTCATGGCCAGGCCTGCTGGACCCCGAGCGAGACCGGCTGATTCTCATCAGTGAAAAAGAGGAGCTGTTGAAGGAGCTGCAGTATGTGAAGCCCTGTAAGAGAGAACCCAGTGATGCCGAAAAGATTGAATCAGAGAAAAAGCGGCTGGAGCAGGACCTGCAGGCAGCACGTGACAGCCAGAGCAAGGCCCTAACAGAAAGGTAAAACGAATACTGAGTATTTACTGATAAAATATTTTCTTTCGTTAATGTTTATTTTAGACCACAGCTGCATGAGTTGATTTGAATGTTCACCCTGTTCATGGTCTGGAGCCCAACCCACAATTCACTGGACAGGGTGCCAGTCCTTCACAGGGTTTCTTAAATGCAAAATAGTATACAGTTTTATGAAAAATGAAACCACTCGTGGATACCATAAGTTATTCATCACTGTTATGGCAACATATGACTACAGTGTTTGTTGTGTAAATCAAAGAAAAACCAAAATGGCTATAATATGCCTTGGTTGCTATAATCGACCTATAATTCATCAGATATGCCAATGTATTTTAAAGGTCCAGATCAAGAGAGTTTAAGAGGTTAAACATGCTTTTATTTTTTTAAACTTTGCATTGAGTACAATGAGTTCAGTGCAGGAAGGAAATGCTTTAGTGGAATTGGTCTCTAGGGTAGTAGAAAGGAGCAGTCTGTTATTGAACAATAAAATCATTTGGGAGAAGAGGAGCATGTTTGTAAGTATTTAAACACATACTAGTGCTTTTGTGTGTGTTTTTCTGTTTAAAAAAAAAAAAAAAAGAAATTCTCTACATTAGCAAATGTGATTGACTCTTTATGAAAAAGCAATGACTGATCTGTTACAAATATGTCATCGCAATTCTTTTACGTTGGATCATGGTAAAGAATATTTATCACAATTTATATACATGTTTCTTTAAGACTATTGTGAGCACTTTGTTTTGAGGTGTTTTAACAGCTTTGTTGTGATTCTATCTTGTCTTGCGTATTTTGTAAGCAACTGTTGTTTGGGTTGTCTGTGTAAAATCTAAACCAGATAATTGTCTTGTCTTAAGCGTCTTTTGTGTTCTAAGTAGGGGTGTAATGATGCGCCCTGCTCATGGTTCGATTCACAACAATGCACATTTTCTTGAATACGTTTTTAAAATAAACCTTTAGTCCCCTGAAATTGAAATGACTTACAGACAGAGGTTTATAATTGTAATATAATGGGATATTGTAGCTTCACCTTGTATGCGTTAAATAACTTTTATGTCTGAGGAATAGTAATTAAAAAAAAGTGTACTTTTCTTGATTTGATAAGTGACTGTGGTGGCCTAGCGGGTAAGACACTTGACTATGGACCAGAAGGTCCAGGGTTCAAATCCCACGTCTGCCAAGCTGCCACTGTTGGGTCCTTGAGCAAGGCCCTTAACCCACAGTTGCTTGGATTGTAAGATTGTATCTACTGTAAGTCGCTCTGGATAAGGGCGTCTGCTAAATGCTGTAAATGTAAATAATGGTATGGCAACAAAATGTGCTATGGTAACAATTTCACCAAATTAAAAAGCTTTCAAAGTAAAGAAGCAAGCTCATTGAGCATTTAAACATCCTCAGTTTCAAATTCATCTTTACCTTACCGGGTTTCCAACTGCAGAACTGAAGATATGCGTAGGGGAGCATGACGTATTCTTGCACCCACTGGTGTTTAAAAAAAATGCGATCACATCAGATGGGAGAGATCTCCACGATGCACATCGTGATATTTTTGCATCATGTCACGATGCGTCTTTGCACCCCTAGTTATAAGCCATGCTACTGTGTTGCCAAACAAATGTATTTTACGGACTACCCTTCTGGGCGATTGCTGGTTTAATCGTGTGTCTGTCAGGGTAAATGTGAGCTGGATTACGAATCGATTAGTGTCGGATGCTCAAAACAGCTTGCGATAGCCCTTCAGCATTTTCGGTAGGGATGAGTATTGGAAAGGACTTGGAAAGGAATATATGATGCACATTGCGATATTCCACTTACAGTAGTTCACTGAAAATATCAAATCAGCTGAAATACAAGCTACGGGGTACAATCCGAGTCGTTTGAATACATCTATCCCATTGATAATTCATTTGACTCATTGAGTCAAAGCATTGCGACATCTGCAGGAGCGGAGATTGTAGTTTACACAGTGTTTAAAATGTTTTTTCCTCCTTCAAAAAAAAAATCTATATTTTGAGCTGATAACTGATGTAGTACATCACGGAAATAAATATTGCGATATATTGCTGTATCGAAGAAAAAAAAAAAAGTATTTGTTTATTTTTTAAGCACACCCCATAATTTTCAGCACAAGTCATAAAAATTCAGTAGGATGGTTTTACAGTCTCTCTGTTAACTCAGCTCATGGACACCGGAGACATTTTAATTGGCATATGGCCCACCCTTTAAAACCAAACCATTAGTTGTGGTATCATATCACTGCAGACAGTGTGAGTAGTGTCTCATCTGACTGTTCCATTCTAATAAGAAGAAGCAGGGTAATATTATGGATGTCTATTGAGCACAAGTTCTTAGACGTTTTTCCCCAAGGTTCCCTTAGTGGAGACACCTGCGTCTTTGGGTCAGGTTTCCTAGGCGAGAATGCCAATTAGATTTCTTTGTTCTTTCATTCACTCTCTGCAACTTCTTGCCCTTGTCGTTCTTTATATCTGTCTATCTCTCTTTTATGTCTCTTTCTTTCTTGTCAGTTTCTTGCCCCTCTTTTTCCCAGCACAACACCCCCCAGTATCCACTCTTATTTGAAGTGGGTGGTTATTCTCTACACAGGATACTCTATCCTCATTAAACCTGGCATCTCCACTCTTCCTGTAACCTGAACTGCTTAAGGGATGTAGGTTGCACACAATGGGTGCCTTTACCAGGCCTTCATTTCAGCTGCATTTCCTTGTAACTTCACTCAAAAAGGAATGGAGGTTTGAGCGGGCAATCAAGTACTACCCCTGGCAAAAACGAATTACCACACTTTTAGACCGTTCACCCAGCTTTTTTACTTTATAGCAAATACACAAATCGCAGATAGGACACCAAACACATTTTGTTTAATAGCTAAACACAAAATAAATTCAGTTATTTACGTTAGTGGCATATTTTTGTCCAGATCAAATAGAAAAAAGGCATCCCACAATGCTGAGGAAATATAACGGAATCTTCTTGTAATTTGCATTTTTAAGACCAATATCAGCACAAGTTTGAAAATGTAAATGAGTTCACAGTTAAAAGGGAGTGCTTACAGACCTTAATGAGCTGTTTCACTTGGCTAATTGAAAGTAAACATGGCTCCAACCACAATTGTCAATTGACACAATTGAAGGGGTTATAAAAGTCCTTCCAAAAGGAAATCCCACATGGTGCGACAATAGATTGGTTATGTGCCATTTAACGTCTGCATTATGTTCTGTGAAACGGCATGTATACCATAGCTTACCATAGTCACGAAAAAATCTTTCTAGGCTACTCTACCATGGGGCAAGATGCTTTCGGTTACTACAGTGGTGCTTCAAAGTTTGTGAACCCTTTAGAATTGTCTATATTTCTGCATAAATATAGCTTAAAACATTATCAGATTTTCACACAAGTCCTAAAAGTAGATATAGAACCCAGTTAAACAAATGAGACAAAAATATTATACTTGGCCATTTTATTTATTGAGGAAAATGATTCAATATTACATATGAGCCTTTTTGAACCTTTGCTTTTAGTTTATAGTGTTACCCCCCTCCAGTGCAGCAATAACTGCTACTAAACGTTTCCTTAGAGAATCTTAGAGGTTCACCGGGCATCCTGAGACTATGTGCAGTCACGTTTACATTTCATCCTCCTTCAGGCACTCTTATTACCTTCTTTTAAATTGTGATTGATGCTACTTTGTCTTTTTGTTTCCATTACGTTGGGCATCTTTTGGAGCCTTGATGTCAATACAAACTGGATGCAGATGATTCATAATTGCGTCAGAGATACTGCTAAAAACATGAGTGAAATGCTACCATCTATGCAGCATCCCTGACGCCGCCGCATCGGCAATGCAACGCCTAAACTGTTACACACATGCTTTTTTATTTCATGGAAATTCACGATAATTATAGAAAATACACTAATGTACATGATTAAGCAATTAATATAGGACTGCTGGAATTAAGTAAGCTTTTGTAATTAGAGTACTATAACATAAACGTCTTTTTTGTTTTGGTTGAAGATTACACATTTTTTCCTCAACACAGTGAATTCTTCATAATTTTTCCCTCAACTTGATCTGGAAAAAACACGTGATAAATTTTTTTTTTTTTCTTCAAGTTTAAATTCAGATCAAAGCTTATTTTTTTTGTTTGACTTATGTGTCACAAAGCCATAATGTTCAGCTATTAATCAAAAATTGTTTGGTGTCATATTTGTTTATTTGTTTTACAAAGTAAGAAAGACTGGATGAACATCCTTAGTATGGTAATTCCATAATTTTTCCTGGGGTAGTGTTAAATAGACTAGAAATATTTCCTTGCGCACAGTAATTGTGAAAACCACAATGTTTCCTTGAAGATGATGTATGTGTACTAAAGTTATTTTGTTTTGGAATTTTTTCTCTTTCAGGTTGACGCTGCATTGCAAGAGGAACAAATTGGTGAAGGAGCTGGAGGAGGTAGTGAGGCAGGCGTCTGCACTACAAACTCAGCTGAAGAGGTATAATCAGACATTACTCAGGGTTATAAAATACAATTTGCCCATTTACAATTAACAGCATTTAGCAGACGCCCTTATCCAGAGCGACTTACAATTGGTACAGTCTTACAATCCAAGCAATTGTGGGTTAAGGGCCTTGCTCAAGGACCCAACAGTGGCAGCTTGGCAGAGGTGGGATTTGAACCCTGGACCTTCTGGTTCATAGTCCAGTACCTTAACCGCTAGGCTACCACAGTCCCACTAGATATAAGATATGCCGATAAGATATAAGCCCCAAAATGAAAGTCATAGCAGGTTTTATGTTGTATAGTGTCTTGTATATGAACTGTATTGGTTTCAACAATGGCTTCTCCACAACCCACACAAGGCCAAAAGTATTGGGACACAAGTCCACATGAGGCCAGGGAGAGAGATTGGTGCATCCTGCTAATGAGCTTACCATGCTTTAATTATCGTGTTTGAAGTTCTGGATAGTTGAAGTAAGATAAATGGAAATTGAGGGACGGGAAATTAGGACTAAAGCTGATGCGAAGTTTTTGTGACTGCCTTTGGTAGTCTTTGTCTCTGTCTTACTCATTCGTTCTCTTTCAGCCTGTCGGCAAGCACACTGTCCTGTTCGTCGGGCAGCAGCCGTGGTTCTCTCGCCTCCAGTCGTGGCTCACTGGCCGCATCCAGCATGGGTTCCTTGTCATCACTGAGCTTCACTGATGCATACCTGGAGCATCAGAGTGAGTTGAGCGACCCGGACTTGCAGGTCAAATTAGACTCTATGCTACATGAGGGCAACTCGTCCAGCTACAGGCCATCCAGCTCCATTCCTACCATCCATGAAAACGAGGTGGCATCGGGGCCGGCTGCCAGCGCGGCAGGGCAGGGTGCTGGGATACGCTCTCATGTTCTTCGCCTGTCTGAGACACCGCTTTCCATGACCTCACTGTCTCCACGCTCCTCGCTGTCTTCTCTCTCTCCCCCCTGCTCACCTCTTATCCCTGATGCCTCCTCGTTGGCTGGAGAGGCGTTTCCAGGCTCGGCCTCGCAACTGGACCTGGAGCTGCAGGCTCGGCTAAATGAACTCAGTCTGGAGGGGGACGCAAAGCAAGATGCCACTAAAGGTATAGGTCAAAATTTTCTATTAGGGTATACAGAAATCGGCCACTTCATTAGGTACATTTTGCTTGTATCGGGTTGAACCCCCTTTTTCCTTCAGAACTGCTTTAATTCTTCTTGAGATCGATTGAATGAGGTGCTGGAAACATTCCTCAGAGATTTTGGTCCATCACGCAGTTACTGCATATTTGTCGGCTGCACATCTCCCATTCCATCACATCCCAAAGGTGCTCTATTGAATTGAGAGCTAGTGACTGGAGTTCATTTGGATACAGTGAACTCATTATGTTCAAGAAACCAGTTTGAACTGATTTGAGCTTTAGTACATGGCATGTAGAACATGGTTACACTGTGATCATAAATGGTTGGGCATGGCCAGCAACAATACAAAGGTGATATGTGGCATTCATAGAATGCTCAGTTGGTATTAAGAGGCGCAAAGTGTGCCAATAAATTTTTCCCAACACCAATAAATCGCCAGCAGATGCCTGAACCGTTGACATTTTCTCTTTTTGGACCAGTCTCTGTAAACCCTAGAGATGGCTGTGTGTGAAAATCCCAGTAGATCTGCAGTTTCTGAAAAACTCAGACCAGGCCGTCTAGCACCAACAACCATGCTATGTTTAAAGTCACTAAAATCTTCTAAGACTTCGGCAGGTCGTCTTGACCATGTCTACATGCACTGTGATTGGCTGATTAGAAATTTGCGTCACTAAGCAGTGGAACAGGTGTAGCTAATAAAGTACCGCTGAGTGTATGCGATTTTATGTGTATGGAATATACACAATATAGTATATTTGGAAGGCAATGCCATTTTAAAATGATATAAAATAACTTTTTTGGTTGATCGAATTTATTAATAATTTGCTTCTTGAAAATTGCATTAAAAACACATGCATTGTAACAGTTAAAAGATAAAACAGTAAAAAATAGCAATCAATTCCATAATAGCAGCAAAAATAATGCAGACAAATCATAAAATTATATTATTTTATTATATTTAATTATATTATATATTATAAGTTCGAATTTACGTACCTGGTTCACTTGTTCAGGAATAAACACTCTAGAGTGCTTGCTTAAATGATTGAACACAGACCAAAATGCATACAACACAAACCTCATTTAATTCAGATTGTCAGTTTTGCCTTGCTAATTTTTGCTACCCTAGCAGCAGCACACCAAACCACACTTCTTCCAAATGTTGTCAGTTATGCTGCTCTGTGTTAGAATATCAGAACTGCCAAGGGACATAAAAATACCAAAAATATAGCTGCGTTTTGTGTTCTGTGAGTTAACATTCACTATATAGTCGAATCAGCAGCCTGTTAAGGTAATGTGTGGTTAAGGTACTGGACTATGAGCCAGAAGGTCCAGGGTTCAAATCCAACCTCTGCCAAGCTGCCACTGTTGGGTCCTTGAGCAAGGCCCTTAAGCCACAGTTGCTTTGATTGTAAGAAAGTATCAGTTGTAAGTCGCTCTGGATAAGGGCGTCTGCTAAATGCTGTAAATGTGTAAATAATTCAGACTTCACCTCACTGGATGCTTGACTACAGCAGGATGAATTTGAGATCAGTGCTACTTAGTCCACAGTGTGAACAAGGCTGACAAGCTCCTCTTCTCCCTTACATATCTAGATCTGGATTCCCAAGCAAAGACTCTGGGGTCTGACTCGAAGAATGCTGGAGTGACGTCGGCCGTGTCTGATGAGTCGGTGGCAGGAGACAGCGGAGTGTACGAAGCCTCTGAGAAAAGGTTGGTGACAATATGACAATAAAATGATACTTGATACAAAGGTAACCTTCATCCATTTTACTCGCTGTCAGTCAGAAACCAATGTTAGTGTTGTTGTCTTGGGCTGTGTTCATACTGCAGGTAGATGGTAGGCCTGGTTGATCATATGTGACACAGATTTGTTTCTTCAGTGTGAATGCCAGTAACACTTTCAACCAGTTCTTTTCAATTCCAGCCTGCTCCACTTTTATATGTCGTAATGATATTCAGTATATTCTGATACACTATTCAGGCATAACATAATGACCACCTCCTTGGACAGTGTTTTAAAACTCCAGCAGCACTGCTGTGTCTGATCCAGTCGTACCAGCTCAACATACACACCACCACCACAACAATGTCACTGCAGTGCTGAGAATGATCCACCACCCAAATAGTATCTTCCTGTGGGGGTCCTGACCATTAGAGAACAGAGTAAAGGGGACTAACAAAGCATGTAGAGAAACAGATGGACTGCAGTCTGTAATTGTAGAACAAAAAAATGCTTTTATATGGTAAGTGGAACTGAATAAAATTGACAATGAGTGTAGAAGCAAGGAGGTGATCACAATGTTATGTTTGATCAGTGTATGTGCTCATTTCAGTCTGAACTGTCATTTTGGAAATTATAGCTCCTTACCACTGCAGGATCCTCTTTTGAAAGCCTTGTTGGACATCACAGGACTTATCTCCTTGTGGTAGCAAGTAATAAATCAAATAACCTGATTACAGTGGTGCTTGAACGTTTGTGAACCCTTTAAAAGTTTCTATATTTCTGCATAAATATGACCTAAAACAACATAAGTCCTTTCACACAAGTCCTAAAGGTAGATAAAGAGAACCAAGTTGAACAAATGACACAAAAATATTATACTTGGTCATTTATTTATTGAGGAAAATAACTGCAACTAAACGTTTCCTGTAGCTGTTAATCAGTCCTGCACACCGGCTTGGAGGAATTTTAGCCCATTCCTCCATACAGAACAGCTTCAGCTCTGAGATGTTGGTGGGTTTCCTCACATTAACTGCTCGCTTCAGGTCCTTCCACAACATTTCAGTTGGATTAAGGTCAGGACTTTGACTTGGCCATTCCAAAACATGAACTTTATTCTTTTTTAACCATTCTTTGGTAGAACGACTTGTGTGCTTAGGGTCGTTGTCTTGCTGCATGACCCACCTTCTCTTGAGATTCAGTTCATGGACAAATGTCCTGACATTTTTCTTGAGAATTCTCTGATATAATTCAGAGTTCATTGTTCCATCAATGATGGCAAGCCGTCCTGGCCCAGATGCACACCATTGTTGTTCAGTGTTCTTCTGATGGTGGACTCATGAACATTAATCTTAGCCAATTTGAGAGTGGCCTTCTGTTGCTTAGAAGTTGCCCTGGGGTCCTTTGTGACTCGCCCAACTATTACACCCTTGTTCCTTGGTGTGATTCCTTTGTTGGTCGACCACCCCTGGGGAGGGTAACAATGGTCTTGAAATTTTATCATTTTGTAAACATATGTCTGACTGTGGGATGGTGGAGTCTCCAAAAACTCTTTAGACATGGTTTGTAACCTTTTTCCAGCCTGATGAGCATCAACACTCTTTGAGGTCCTCAGAAAATCTCCTTTTTGATGCCATGATACACTTCCACAAACATGTTGTGAAAGAGCAAGGGACTTGCTAGATCCCTGTTCTTTAAATAAAACAGGTTGTCTACTCACACTTGATTGTTTCATCCCATTGACTGAAAACAACTGCCTCTAATTTCCCTTCAAATGAACTGCTTAATCTAGAGGTTCACATACTTTTGCCACTCAATTTATATGGGATATTGGATCATTTTCTCAATAAATAAATGACCCAAGTATAATATTTGTTCATTTGTTTAACTGGTTTGATTTATCTACTTTAGGACTTATGTGGAAAAATCTGATTGTTTATTTTATGTCTATTTAGCGAAAATATAAGGGTTCTAAAGGGTTCACCAAACTTTCAAGCACATTGTACCTTGCGCCCTGTGTTGCTGGCTAGGCACGGTTCTTCCGTTGACCCTGAACAGGATTAAGCGGTGTTGAGAAAATGAATGAATGATTGCTGTTCCATGCCACATCCCACCACTCTTGCCACAGAAAAAAGCAACAAAATCTTGGCGCTCTTTCACCCCTTTATCCTCATTGTGTGAGAATGAAGTCACTTACACATTAACGTTGTACAGTGAACTCTTAGTACGCTGTCATTTTTGCCTGTTTACGTCTGAGCGTGTGTATTGGGAAGCTCTGTTCTTCTGCACATGGGTCAGTTGAAGAGATGACGTTTTCTAGACACTTGCTGGATTACAGGTCACCTTTAAAACGAAAATGCTAACCCATCTAAACGGATTTTACTGGTCAAATCCGTTTAAATAAGTTAACGTTTACGTTTTAATGACCTGATAAGTCGATAAGAAACATGATGAAACAGTTTGTTGATTATATAAAATGTAACGTGTGAAACATACAAGTCTGACTGCACACATCTCCACAGACCCGGAGTCCCTGCCGAGCATCCGCTGGGTTATGAGGAAGGGGAGTCAGTCAGCTGTGCTCAGATCAGACTGGGCCTGAAGTATGAAGCTAAAGAGAAGCGCTTCGCCATCTTTGTCATGCAGCTGACCAACTGCAGCTCACTCTGCTTGCCTGGCAGCCAGAACATGTACGTCCTTTAGTCACATTGATCTTGAAATGATTTGACAAATTTTGGCTTTGGTTCAGACTTTAAATGATTTTTTTTTCTTCAGTTAATAATAAATGTTGTGGTTTATGACTACTGAAAGCATTTAATCAGTGTAGTGTCTGCATTGAGTAGGACATTGTGAAGTTGGTGTGGTTTTTTTCACATGGTCGAGGTATAATTTTTTTTGTTAACTGTCTGATATGATAAACAGACCAAAACCATAGCTAATGGTCTCTAGACTAGTAATGCATTGTAGCAAATGATTTATAGGTCGTATTAAACACCTGAAATATAATCAGAAAAACAGCTTCTATAGGCTATAGTGGCACGTATTTAGTGTGTCCTCTAGGGGTGGGTATTGGAAAGGACATCATGGTTCATGGTTCAGGATATGATAATGTCAAGATACATTGCAATATGATGCATAGTTCACTGAAAATATAAAAACAGCTGAAATACAAATTGTGGTGTACAATCAGAGTCGCTGAATACATCACATCACATTGATTCATTCAGCAGACAAACCAAGTAAAACACTGCTGCTACAGCTACAGGAGCGAAGATTATAGTTTACACCCCATTTAAAATGTGTTTTTTCTTCCTTCAAAAAATATTTAATATTTTGAGCTGATAAGCAATGTAGTATGTCACCAAAATATGTATTGCTGTATAGGAAAAAATATATATATATGCAGTGCCTTGCAAAAGTATTTGGCCCCCTTGAACTTTTCAACCTTTTGCCACATTTCAGGCTTTAAACATAAAGATATGAAATTGTAATTTTTTGTGAAGAATCAACAACAAATGGGACACAATCATGAAGTGGAACGAAATTTATTGGATATTTTAAAAAATTTTTAGAAATAAAAAACTGAAAAGTTGGGCGTGCAAAATTATTCGGCCCCCTTGCGTTAATACTTTGTAGCGCCACCTTTTGCTCCGATTACAGCTGCAAGTGGCTTGGGGTATGTCTCTATCAGTTTTGCACATCAAGAGAATTAAATTTTTGCCCATTCTTCCTTGCAAAACAGCTGGAGCTCAGTGAGGTTGGATGGAGAGCGTTTGTGAACAGCAGTTTTCAGCTCTTTCCACAGATTGTCGATTGGATTCAGGTCTGGACTTTGACTTGGCCATTCTAACACCTGGATACGTTTATTTGAACCACCTCCATGTAGATTTTGCTTTAGGTGTATCAATGTCTTGTTGGGAAGATAAATCTTCGTCCAGTCTCAGGTCTTTTGCAGACTCCAACAGGTGTTCTTCCAGAATGGTTCTATTAATTTGGCTCCATCCATCTCCCCTCAGTTTTACCCATCTAGATGTCCATGTGAAGAAAAAGCAGGCCCAAACCATGATGCTGCCACACCATGTTTGACATGGGGATGGTGCTGTGTTCAGGGTGATGAGCCGTGGTTGCTTTTACGCCAAACATAGCGTTTTTGCATTGTGGCAAAAAAGTTCGTCTGGACCAGAGCACCTTATTCCACATGTTGGTGTTCCTCCCAGGTGCTTGTGGCAAACTTTTTATGAATATCTTTGAAGAAATGCCGCCCTTCTTGCCACTCTTCCATATAAAGGCCCAGATTTGTGCAGTGTAGATGATTGTGGTCCTATGGACAGAGTCTACCCACCTCAGCTGTAGATCTCCTGCAGTTCATCCAGAGTGATCAGGGCCCTTCTTGGCTGCATCTCTGATCATCTTCTCCTTGTTGAGCGAAGGTTAGAGGGACGGCCGGGTCTTGGGTAGATTTTTGCCGTGGATGATTACTCTTACCATTGCAATATGATTGCTTGCACAGTGCTCCTTGAGATGTGTAAAGCTTGGGAAAATCTTTTGTATCCAAATCCGGCTTCTTTACTTTAAATTCTCCAACAAACAGTCTCGGACCTGCCTGGTGGTTTCCCTTGGTCTTCATGTTTCTCTCTTGCGCTTTAAAACAGAAATCTGAGACTATCACAGGAGCATGGTTGCATTTAATGGAGACTTGATTACACCACAGGTGGATTCTATGATAATCATCAGTAATTTAGGTCAGAGATCTCACTGAAATTTCTGGAGTGGTTTGGCTGCACTGAAAGTAAAGGGGTCGAAATTAATTTTGCACGCCCAACTTTTCAGTTTTTTTTATTTCTAAAAAAAAGTTTAAAAATCCAATAAATTCGTTCCACTTCATGTTGTTGTCGCAACTTGTTGTTGATTCTTCACAAAAATTACAATTTCATCCCCCCCCTTAGCTTTGTTTGAAGCCTGAAATGTGGGCAAAAGGTTTTGAAAAAGTTCAGGGAGGCCGAAATTATACTTTTGCCAAGGCACTGTAGTAATTATATATATATATATATATATATATCTATATCTATATACGTAGATATATATAAATATATAGTATATATATATATATATATATATATATATATATATATATATTCATCTCCCCTTACATGTGACCCTTCCTTGAGTAAGATTCATCAGGAATGGTCTTTTCTGAAAGGTAGCAGCCAAGAAACCACTTTGTTGGAAGCAGGACAGGGTGAAAAGGCTAAGATATACTAACACACACAATGACTGGAATGAAGATGAGTGGAAAAGAGTAGTATGGAGTGACTAATCCAGGTTTTCAATTTTTGGGTCCTATCATTGACAATCTGTTATATACGGTCGTTATACCATTGCTAAAACTACTGAACATACTGAACCAAAAAACTAAATATTTGTTTTTTGTAGCTAATTTGTCTTTTGAGTGACACACCAAAAAAATCAGCGTTTAGTATTGATGCCCAGTATGCCCACAACAAGATCTTTTGTCTGTTGTTTCTTGTGAACTTGAAATGATTTTGACACTTGAATTTACATCAGTTTAACTGTTACTGTTCCTGCTTGCCATCTCCATTTCTTTCATTCCGGTTTCTGTCTTTGTTCATTGAGTTAAAGCCTTTGTTCCTTGACCTCTTTTTGTTAGTGTTTGGTCATCTCTCTGACCTAGTCTGGCATTAACTTTTGTCAGTAAAAAAAAAACAAATACATAAGTTAAATGTTTCATGAACTGAGGAGTGTTTGGTAGAGCAATCTGTACTGTATCACAGAGCCTAGGATAAGTAAGTTAATGTTTAAAACACTTGTATTAAACTACAGATGGCCAAAATCATTAACACAAAGCTGATTGTATAGTAAAGTGTTGAAAAATCTCATGTAATTTAGTGTAGTAAAGGATTGAAAGTGAAAATTAAAAGATGAACTCTGGGCACTAGCATAGCTGCTAATGCTAACTGCAGCCTGTGTTCTGGAGCATTCAATTCCTGTTTCCCTTTTGGTTGGCAGTCAGTACAGTAACTTGTTCGAGTGTAATATCGTTTCGTTAGTTTGTTCAACCAACCATTTATACTGTTGGTTAGGTCAGAGTGAGCTAGCCAGCTGGCAAAGTGCACACGATGGCAGACAATGCTAATATGCATGGTCACAGACCATTTTCTTGAAAAGGAACGGAGGGCAGAATTTACGTATAAATAAATAGACAAATTTTATGATGTAAGCCGACAATGAACTTCCCCTCTGTGAAAGACCAGCAGCTGCCACTGATTTTATGTCCTTGTTAACTTTTATATAGACAGCAGGGTCTTAGACATCTTAGGGCAAAGTGTTTTGATTTTGAAGGTACTTTTGGCTGTAACACTCTGGCTTGTATTCCCCATAGGTTTAGCAGTGCCGTGCATTCACTTCCTTGTCTCTTTGTAGGTATGTCCGGGTGGTGGTACTGCCCTGTCTAGAGGCCACTCGCTGTCTCTTCCGCACACGCAGCTCACTCGCCCAAGATGCGCTGGAGCTGAAAGAGGTGTTTGCCGTGCAGTTGTCCCCTACAGTCTTCAATCAGAAGACCCTCCGTGTCGACATCTGCTCCACCACAAGTCAGGAGAGAGGAGTGTTGGTAGGCCATTAGCTTAGACCCGGTTGTAACAAACGTGGAAACCGTTGATAATGATGGCACTGAGGTGAGAGATGCAGTGTTGTTTGAAGGGTGTCTGTTCATTCTTGTGATTCTGCTTCGCATCTGTTAAAGGCCGGTGCTCAGATAAGTTTGGCGGGGACATGGATTGTCTGAGGGTGCACAAAGTGGTTACAATCTTCTCAACACTTACAATGCACATCGCTTTGGCTATGAACGCCAAGCACAAGGAGGCTTCCACACCAGCCAGAGGAGGTCAGGTCAGACACACAAACACAGTGCTGTTTTGTTTTAAATTCAGGTTTTGTTATGTGGTTATATATATGTACTTTCGTACCTAATATCTTTTAGGATCCAGTAGATTGGCAATGCAGAAACCACAGCCGATGCAGATGGGTGAGTAGCAGGTAGTTGTTTCTGAAATGGTTGGTGCTTTCAAAAATTATTAATGGAATGTTAAGTAGTGCTACTTATGAGATGAGCTGGCGGATGTAGGTCTGTTGGACTGTTGGGTCATAATGTGGAGGCGTTTGGTCAGTTGAAGGGCGGGGTGGTCTAGTGGTTAAGGTACGGGACTATCAACCAGAAGGTCCAGGATTTCAAAAATCCACCCCTGCCAGGTTGCCACTGTTGGTCCTGAGCAAGACCCTTACCACATAAATGCTTGGCTTGTCAGATTGTATCAGTTGTAATCTCTCAGGTGAAGGCGTCTGTTAAATGACCTGAATGTAAATGTATTGGGTTATAAGTAGAAGGGCTGGTCAATTTTAGGGCTGGGTACCAAAAGCAGAAAAGCGTACCCAAAATGATTCGTCTACCAGTGTTTTGAATTACTACATTTTTGAAAATATGAAAGAACAGGACTGAGTTTTCGGCAAAGAATTAGAAATACATTAAAAATGTAGTAGCCACCAAATCCATACTAATAGCATTAGGGGACACTGCGCCAATATTCCAGTGATTTCTGAATTTTTAAAAAATTTTTTAAATTTTTTTTTTTGTAATAAACAATAACATCTCAAATAACTTTCAGATTAAACAGGATAGTATGTTTGAGATGCCTTCTATGCGTAGCTGCAATATCATCAAATGCAATGAACAAAAATAAGAGGAGAACGTTTTTGGTTCTACGAAGATGTAGGTGAATGATTGTTGAAACATGGGACTGTTGTTGCTAAATGCTGTTAAGTAATGTCATGGATCATTATTATAGATGTTGTTCTTTTATGCTGCTCTTGTATTGGTTGTAATAAGTGTTGGTCTTATGTGTGTGCAACCTGCCCCCCTGGGTTTTAGCCTCGCAGTTTCATTATATGAAATAGATACTGACAATAAAAAGCCCTTTTTAAACTTTGACTAAATGAGGAGGCCTTCCTTTTCCTCTGGGGGAAAGGTGCAGTTGGAAAAAAACACAAGTGGAGAGAACGTCACAGCTTGGAGAAACAGGCTGACTTGTTTTGCGTCTGTTACACCTCAGAGAAGGCAGGGGAGGAATAATAGGGCTTTGTGCTGAAGCAGTCCTAACTCAGTGCCAGGCAGTGGGTGCCCAGCTACATCCTGTATCCCACCTGGCAGCCCCCACACAAAGACAGCTGTTGGATTTCGTTCCATATGGCCTTTCGAGTCCTCAGTGCTGAATACCTGCCTTTCTGTGCTCTTGTGGGAATACTTTGGGAACTGGATGTTTTTAGTCTTATGTTTTGATTGTGCTGTATACAATTACAGTACACCCCCAGTAGGGCAGGCACAGTAACCCTCTATATTCATAACCGTCTGAGAGGGTTATTTGCCTTTTTTAACTCTTCAAACCATAAGTGAAGTGAAATGCAATCAAAACAGAATGTAAACACTTCTTTGAAGCTTAAGATTAAATACCTCTGTTATCGTCATTAGTTCATTACAGAAGGCTTGTCGAATATTGAAAATGAGTACCGAGCAAATTTGTTCTAGTAAGAAATAATGTAAATTGAGTGAATTCGTTCCAGACCCCCAAAATGGGGATATGTTCTAACAAATCCATCATTAGTTAAATGTATCATTAACCAGTGAGTTTAATGTAGTTTGTACTATATCATAGCAGAGGCTATTACATGTTAACACTTACATTGACCTACAGTTAGCCAAAATCATTAACACAAAGTTTATTTTATAATAAAATCTTGGAAAATTTCATGTAATTTAGTGAGTAATGTATTGAAAGTGAAAAGTAAAAGCAAAATACTTACTCTATTGGTGAACTCCGGGTGCTAGCTGCTAGAGGATTTGGTCACTGTTTTCCTTTCAGTTGACTGTCATTAATAACCATTTTAGGACCCATGGGGACTTATTTGCACTTAGAATACTTTACTGTATATGTAAAACTAAAAAACTAAAAACGCGATAAACACTGTGGAGATGTTTACTGAGCACTGTACTGAATCGTGAATCGAGTTTCGACTGAAACGAGTCACAGCTCGACTCATACAAGTTTAGCAAGTCTGCTGAGTACTGAGCTAACGTTAAAATGCATTGAGAACCGAATTCAACAGGTTCCAAGGGGATCAAGAACCGATGTACCACTGTAGTTCAATTGTGATTTAGTAACTTTAATGTAAATTCAGCAGTTGAAGATGTGATGCCTTGGATTACGTCATTATAAATCAAATTAGAGCAGTGAGCTGGTTTGTACTGCGTAACCCCAACACAGTGAGCAAGTTTGTTTGATTAAGGCATCATGTTGTACTTACAGCTGTATCAGACCTCAGTGAGACATTATCCTATTACTTATGTTTGCTTGGCTGAACCAGAACTCGGAATGCTGTAGTGGAATTCAGACAGTAAGCAGACCTAATTGGTTTGTTTCTCACATGACTCTGGTGTTAATTCTGAGCAGCTAAAACTAGTTTTGTGTTTAAAATTCAGAATGGAATGCAGTCCGTCTGCATTCTGAAGTGTGACTCCATCCATACTTCAGAATCGGCAGTGCTTTCTTTCTTTCTTTCTTTCTATATTTTCTTTGTAATTAGAGATTTGGTGGTTTCTTCACAAAAGTTTGGTACTGCTTGTTGTTTTGCTTTATTATTATTATTTGTATTATAATAATGCGCTGAATTATTATAATGATGTAGTCTGGGGACTGCCGATGTCATTCCATAATCTTTATCTTTTCTACCTTGCAGTAGATAAAGCAGAGACAAATATGTGAAAAAGTTCTGCTTTAACACAGTGACATTGTTTATCTACCACACAAAGTGTAATAGAACCACCCAAATTTGTTTTGATTGGCATACATCATGAGTGTCTCTCTACATGATGAGTAATTATTTCAGAGAGGTTTTTTGGTCTTTTATATATTAATGGATTAATGGAATAGTCGATTTATAATATTTAAAAACGAACCTGTTTGAATTACATACTCCCTTTTGTAAAGTACAACCCCAATTCCAATGAAGTTGGGATGTTGTGTAAAACATAAATAAAAACAGAATACGATGATTTGCAAAAAATTTTTCAACCCATATTCAATTAAATACACCACAAAGACAAGATATTTAATGTTCAAACTGATAAACTTTGTTGTTTTTTTGCAAATATTCACTCATTTTGAATTTGCCTGCAACACGTTCCAAAACAGTTGGGACAGGGGAAACAAAAGACTGGGAAGGTTGATGAATGCCCAAAAAACACCTGTTTGGAACATTCCACGGGTTAAACAGGTTAATTGGAAACAGCCGAGTGTCATGATTGGGTATAAAGGGAGCATCCCCGAAAGGCTCAGTCATTCACAAGCGAGGATGCTGCGAGGTTCACCACAAATAGTCCAACACTTTAAGAACAACGTTTCTCAATGTGCAACTGCAAAGAATTTAGGGACTTCATCTACAGTCCGTAATATCATCAAAAGATTCAGAGAATCTGGAGAAATCCCTGCAAGTATGCGGCAAGGCTGAAAACCGGCACCTTTGATCCCTCAGGAGGCTCTGCATTAAATACTGACATCTTTCTGTAGCAGATATTGCCACATGGGCTCAGGAACACTTCAGAAAACCATTGTCAGTGATCACAGTTCGTCGCTCCATCTACAAGTGCAAGTTAAAACTCTACCATGCAAAGCGAAAGTCATATATCAACAACACCTAGTAACGCCGCCGGCTTCTCTGGGTCTGAGCTCATCTGAGATGGAAAAGTGTCCTGTGGTCTGGTGTGTCCACATTTCAAATTCTGGGTCTTCTGGGCCAAAGAAGAAAAGGACTGTCCAGATTGTTATCAGTGCAAACTTCAAAAGCCAGCATCTCTGATGGTATGGGGGTGTGGTAGTGCCCATGGCATGGGTAACTTGCACATCTGTGAAGGCACCATTAATGCTGAAAGGTACATACAGGTTTTGGAGCAACATATGCTGCCATCCAAGCAGCGTCTATTTCAGGGACGTCCCTGCTTATTTCAGCAAGACAATGCCAAGCCACATTCTGCACGTGTTACAAAAGCGTGGCTTCATAGTAAGAGTACGGGTACTTGACTGGCCTGCCTGCTGTCCAGACCTGTCTCCCGTTGAAAATGCGTGGCTCATTATGAAGCGCAAAATATGGCAATGGAGACCCTGGACTGTTGAGCAAATGAAGTTCATCAAGCAAGAATGGGAAAGAATTCCACCTACAAAGCTTCAACAATTAGTGTCCTCAGTTCCCAAACGCTTATTGAGTGTTAAAAGGAAAGGTGATGTAACACAATGGTAAACATGCTCCTGTCCCAACTGTTTTGGACAGTGTTGCAGGCATAACATTCAAAATGAGTGAACATTTGCAAAAATCAATAAAGTTTATCCGTTTGAACATTAAATATCTTGTCTTTGTAGTGTATTCAGTTGAATATAGGTTGAAAAGGAAAAGTATTCTGTTTTTATTTATGTTTTACACAACGTCCCAACTTCATTGGAATTGGGGTTGTAGAGGGACCTCATTTGAAATGGCATGCGGTAATGTCAGGAATTTGGAACTGAAACGCTTTAGCTTACTTCAGAACTTCTCTAAAGTCCGGTTTATAGAGTGTTTGTAATGTATGCCTTTGGAAACATGGTTACCACAAATAGATAAATAATCAGAACGTCATGCCAAAAGTTGGAAGAGATGACAATCTTTCTAACAGCCTTACCACACAGACATGAACTACACACTGGCCGAATGCAAGCTGATCTTGTAACCAAACCATTTGCTTTGTGCCAGAGGCGCCATCCAGCGACCATTATGTATCAATAACAGCATCCATATTTGAAGACTTGGTTGTATTTTTGACTGTGGTAACGGCGCTTTAGGTAGGTAAACCCAGCATGGTGCTACTAGTAGGAAGTCACAGCAGTCACATGACAGGTAGGTCAAACCGGCCTGGAGCTAGTGTTAATTTCATCCTCTGATATTTACAGTCGTATGAAAAAGTTTGGGCACCCCTGATAATTTTCATGATTTTAGTTTATAAATCATTGGTTGTTCAGATCAGCAACTTGAGTTAAATATATCATATAGCAGATGAACACAGTGATATTTGAGAAGTGAAATGAAGTTTATAGGATTTACAGAAAGTGTACAGTAATTATGCAAACAAAATTAGGCAGGTGCATAAATTTGGGCACCCCAACAGAAAAAATACATCAATATTTAGTAGATCCTCCTTTTGTAGAAATAACAGCCGCTAAACGTTTCCTACAGCTTCCAGTCTGGATTCTGGTTGAAGGTGCTTTGGACCATTCTTCTTTAGAAACATCTCCAGTTCA
>JAJAGP010002052.1:57387-102387 GCA_025084515.1 Ancistrus triradiatus
ATAAACTTCATTTCACTTCTCAAATATCACGGTGTTCATCTGCTATATGATATATTTACCTGAAATTGCTGAGCTGGACAACCAATGATTTATAAAGAAAAATCATGAAAATGATCAGGGGTGCCCAAACTTTTTCATACGACTGTAAACCCCTTGTCTGAAGCGATCGTGAATTAAGCCACACACTAGAGTTTGTTTGTCCGAGTCTTGGTTCCCCGAGCTTTGTTTGTTCACCTATGTTCTTTTTTGGCAGATGTCAACTCCAGGTTATAAGTACAGTATATCATGTTACCTGTGTGTTTTTGCGTTTTAATAAAGCACTTTGGTTTATATGCAATTTGTTTTTATCTCTGATGTCTGCGTTCATCTTTGCTCTCTGGCCCAGCCTGCTGATTGTTTTCAGTATTCAGTCTGCTGATGCTCAAAGTAAAGGCATTGCACTGACTGGTGCAGGAGAGTCATTTTTAAATATAAATTAATAAAACAACAAAAATTTTTTTTGAAGTGTTAGAATTTAACACTTAATTTAGGTCTGTTTAAGCTTTTTCTGTCAAATCTTGGTCTTTTTTCCTCTCTATTACTGGCTGAAATTCCAGTGCAGCTCTAATTTCTTCGTTTATATCCCAAACAACCATTAATGGGTTTCTATGTAGGAACCGTTCTTCCCACCATTATGGGTGTCCAAACTTGCATGAGGCAGTATGTGCTCTATGGCCTTTGCAGAGTTTGGTTTTGATATTTGTTTTTATGATTTTCCTGCAGGAACCCACAAACACCGTCAAAGCCTCTTGAGGGTGAAGTCTTTGTGGATGGAGTGGGCAGTGAGGGTGAAGATGAGGAACTTAACTCTGACAGCTACCAATGGGAGATGGCTGAGGTGGAGGAGGAGGAGCCTCTAACCAAGCCTGTTTCAACAGCAGCTATTCCAGAAATGGTTAGAATTCCTATTTCTATTAAATATGTTATAGTCGTTGACAAAATTGAGTTTTAGATAAAAGCTTCTGAAGCTCTTATGTACTGCATTTCTTTGCTGTCATTCTGTCTTTAAATACAGTGGTACCTCAGTCATTAATTCGTTCCAGAAGGCTTGTTGAGAACCGAAAATGATGAGTACTGAGCAAATTTTTTCCCATAAGGAATAATGTAAATTGAATTAATCCGTTCCAGACCCCCAGAAATTCCGCACTGTATAAGGCATTGTGTGTGTTAGTGGAGTTGTATTGTACAGGAGATCCCTCATTTGCGATGGGTATATGTACAGACAGATCCATCTTAAGTTAAATGTATCATGAACTGAGGAGTTTAATGAGTTTATAGAGTGGTCTATAGTGTATTATGGCGGAGCCTGTGATAAGTAAAGGTAAGTAAGTTAATGTTTAAACACTTACATTAACTAACAGTTTACCCAAATCATTAACACAAGACTTATGTATAATGAAGTTCTGAAAAATCTCATGTAGTTTAGTGAGTAAAGGATTGAAAGTGAAATGTAAAACACTTGCTCTATTGATGAACTCGGGGTAGCTGCTAATGCTAAGTGCAGCCTGTGTTTGCTTTCGGTTTGCTTTGTCTTAGAAGTAGCCTTTTTATGAGCCGTGGAGGCTTATTTGCACTAAGAATGCAGTACTGTATATAGTAGTGATCTTCACTGAGGAAGGAATTTTGTGAATCTGACTCACTGAATCATGAATCGAGTTTCAGGTGAAACGATCATGCAGCTTGACTCATCATAGAGGTTTAAGCAAGTGCGCCAAGTACCGAACAAACGACGAGAACTGAGACACATTTTTCTAGTCAAAATTCAGAGTTCTGAGGTTTTTGAGAACTGACGTACCACTGTATTTCAGAAACAGCTGATCCACTGGGATTTTTATGCACAGCCATTTCTAGGGTTTACAGAGAATGATCCAAAAAAAGAGAAAATATCCAGTGAGAGGCAGAGAAAATTCCTTGTTGATGCCAGAGGTCAGATGAGAATGACCAGATTTGTTTGAGCTGTTTGTTTGTTTGGGCAACAGTAACTTAAAAAAACACTTGCTACAACTGAGGTATGCAGAAGAGAACTGTGCTGGCTTAGCGGTTAGGGTACTGGACTATGAACCAGAAGGTCCAGGTCCAAGGTCCCACCTCTGCCAAGTTGCCACTGTTGGGTCCTTAAGCAAGACCCTTAACCCACAATTGCTTGGATTGTAAAACTGTACCAATCGTAAATCGCTCTGGATAAGGGCGTCTGCTGAGTGACATAAATGTAAACGTAATGTAAATGTAAGAGCATAACACACCTGACTGGTCTGAGGAATCTCGATTTCTGCTGTGACATTCAGATGGTACGTTTGGCGTAAACAACCTGAAAGCATGGATTTGTACAGTTCTTTAACGTAGCCAGAACTGCATTAGTGTAATAACTGTTATTTCAAGTTATATATGTTATATTACATTACAGGTCACTTCTTGTAACTCCCTGTGTTTGGTTCATTCACGTGTCTTTGGTCTGTGCTGCATTCACACACCATTCAAGTTCATTTGGAAGCAGACCGAGACCCACCTATTCAGGTTGTCTAATAATTATTTATTTCATGACACAACATGAAATATGCAATGAAAATTAAAAATGTCATGCAAATCAAAAATAAGCACCGAGAGGGGTGGGACCTATCGCAGCCATATTACAAATGCTTTGCTTTAAAAATATGACGTAGTCACAAGGAGAAAAAAGAAACCCTGCAAAGAACAAAAACATCCACCAGGATGCGTCAGTAATTATTTTCGTGTCGCATCACGGCCCTCTGAATCGTTATCAAATCGAATCGTGAGGTATCTAGAGATTCCTTCCTTCAAGATATGCAGAGGACTGTAATTTGAGATGAGCCATATTGTTAA
Organism: Ancistrus triradiatus; assembly: GCA_025084515.1. NCBI lineage: Eukaryota > Metazoa > Chordata > Actinopteri > Siluriformes > Loricariidae > Ancistrus > Ancistrus triradiatus. The sequence goes on from JAJAGP010002052.1 coordinate 60,268, forward strand.
TAAATTGAGTACTGGTTGGATTGTACAGTCTGGCAACGAGATCGGGTTCCTGAATCGGTAAGTGCTCTGGTTGACCTGAAAGGTGTATGAATTTCAGGCTGCGGCCATGTTGCCACGTGTCAGATGCGTATCAGATTTCACCATGTTTACGTTGCCATGAAAGAAAGGACCACCTTCAGAGTGTGCTCATAACGTGGTTATTGGCGTGTACAATTCAGTATGACTTTGCGGTTGTTACAGGTGAATAAGGAGACGAGCATGGAGGGTATACCTCACTCTGCCTCTGTAGTCCGGCCCAAAGAGCGGCGGCCTGAGCTCAACCAGCAGAATCCTTTTGTGAGGGGAAATACTATAATTCGCTCCAAAACCTTTTCACCTGGTCCACAGAGCCAGTACATCTGCAGGGTGAGTGTACACGGGCACACACACACAGCCACTTCATAACTTTAATTCAGAATTCATTGATCCATCAATGATGGCAAGCCGTCCTGGCCCAGATGCGGCAAAACAGGCCCAAACCATGATACTACCACCACCATGTTTCACAGATGGGATACGATTCTTAACATCTCTAAACATTATACACTTTTCTTTTAAACCAAAAAGTTCTATTTTGGTCTCATCTGTCCACAAAACATTCTTTCAATAGCCTTCTGGCTTGTCCACGTGATCTTTAGCAAACTGCAGACGAGCAGCAATGTTCTTTTTGGAGAGCAGTGTCTTTCTCCTTGCAACCGTGCCATGCACACCATTGTTGTTCAGTGTTCTTCTGATGGTGGAGTCATGAACATTAACATTAACCAGTGTGAGAAAGGCCTTCAGTTGCTTAGAAGTTACACTGTGGTCCTTTGTGACCTCACCAACTATTGCACGCCACCTTCTTGGAGGGATCTTTGTTAGTCGACCACTCCTGGGGAGGGTAACAATGGTCTCTTTAGAGATGGTTTTGTAACCTTTTCCAGCCTGATGAGCATCAACTTCCTCAGAAATCTCCTTTGTTTGTGCCATGATACACTTCCACAAACATGATGTGAAGAGCAGACTTTGATAGATCCCAGTTTTTTAAATAAAACAGGTGCCCACTCACACCTGATTGTCATCCCATTGATTGAAAACACCTGACTCTAACTTCACCTGCAAATTAACTGCAATCCTAGAGGTTCACATACTTTTGCCCTTCACTGATATGTAATATTGGATCATTTTCCTCAATAAATAACTGACCAAGTATAATATTTTTGTCTCATTTGTTTAACTGGGTTCTCTTTATCTACTTTTAGGACTTGTGTGAAAATCTGACGATGTTTTAGGTCATATTTTTGCAGCAATATAGAAAATTCTAAAGGGTTCACACTTTCTGCTCGTTTACTAGATTAACCGCAGCGACAGTGACAGCTCGACTTTGTCCAAGAAATCTCCCTTCGTGCGGAACGCCTCAGAGAGACGCAGCGTCCGGATTAAAAAGGTAACCTGAGTACATCGTACACATTCCACAATCTCATTACCGCTAACCTCCAGCACTGCCTTCTTTTATGAAAACAAATTCCTGCCGTACGCCCCCTGCATTGTGAACTTGAACACTTGGCATCACCTCAGAGCAACACAAGACTTATTTTCCTTCTTAAAAACCCACAAGAATTCCGTTCCTGGAAAGAGAAGGTGAATATGTGATCAGCAGTTTAATATTTAAAGCCGACCTTTCTGGACCGAGCCGCGGTTCATGTTAATAAAGCGCGGGCTTCCTCAGACGAAGTGGATGTGCCACCCCCCATGGCTCAATAAGCACTCTAGAAAGGTCAAGTTCATTCTTGACTGTGCTGTCAGGTGGTGAAGTTCACTGAGGCGTTTAAGTGCTTGTTTGCCGAGAGCACAAGTCTGCAAAAGTGTCTGTGTGCAGTATAAAATAGGTACAGGGTTTCTGTTGCTGCAGTCTGTTAGTGTAGCATTAGTGAAACTTAGAGCTGATGTTCGGTTCAGAGGTGGGGAGTAACGCACATCATTCACCATTTTACGGTTATTTAAGTAGGGGAACGGACGGTTTTAGGGTCTGAAATGGACTCGGACCACTGAGTCATGGTTTCTTTTGCATATGTGAACAGGTCAGACGAGCTCAGAGCCCTGTGTTTTGGTCCGTTTTCTGGTCCACTTGATTCGTGTATTATGAAAGTACAACCACAAATCTGAAAAAGTTGAGATGATGCAGCTTTTCCTTTTATTTGCTTTGACTTTTAGTTCATCGCAGACAGTATGAACCTGAGATATTTCAGGTTTTGTCTGATCAACTTCATTTCGTGTCTTAGTAAACATCCATTCCTGCATTTCCTGCAACACATCCCCATAAAAGTTGGGACAGGGACAATTTAGGCCTAGCAATGAAGTGAAAAAGGTAAATAATGATGTGATCTCAAACAGGTGATGTCAACAAGTGAATTATCATGATTTGGTACAAAACCGGTATCCAAGAAAGGCTGAGCGTTTGAGGAATGGCCCCGTGTGTGAATGTTTCTGACTAGTATCGATATAATCTTGCTCCTGTTTATGCTGAAGCAACGTTAAATAAATAAATAACCAAACAAGCATTAAAGATGGCTTTTAAATACCATACACACATTTTATGCTTCTATTTTAAAGGCCTACTCGCACAAACACCCAAACTCTGTCAGCTTTGCCGTTCTTTAATTTTCCTTTTCTTAAAGTGTCGCTGAGATTTTGTCGTGTCTTTTTCACATTGTCAACTTAAAAAAACAAAAAGATTAGTGAGGGAAGCTATAGTTTTATGTTTTTAGTGGGCATGAACAGATTAGAATGCACTTAGATCAGGGGTGTCAAACTCATTTTCACCGAGGGCCATATCTGCATTATAGTTGCCCTCAAAGGGCCAGTTGTAACTATAAGACAGTAAATATAACTACTCCTTAACATATTGTTAAATAACTGTTTTTTTATATTATATGTAATTGTTAAAGTAAACACGGTGAATACATTGCTGCACAAACAGGGTAGCATATGTAATTTACTCAAAATAAAAAAATAGGAGTCGTATATTGACATGTATAAGCCATTAACAGAAGCAAATGTGATTCAGGGGGAAAGAAAGAGAAGTCAAAAATGTTGACGTATATTGTACTCTGACTGATTCGGCCTCATAACACTAAAGACAATCTGGTTTTTCCCCTTGAAGCACAAACATGGATTCGCTTTGCCATCTTTTCTGAAACTGCCTTCCATCCCTATCAATTTTTCTCTTCCTGGACATTTTTTGGATCATTTGTACTACTTGTTGGGATAAACCGCTGTCGTTAAACGCTGATGTGGATACACTGTCATCCAGTGGCGAGATGCCGTCACTTCGCGGGTAACGTAATTGATATGATCCGTAATTGGTAATGCAATGTGTTGTGGGAAATGTATTTTATGGTGAATATACTCTTTAATTTAGCATAGACTCATTTGACATACACCTTTTAAGCTCTCGCGGGCCATATAAAATGACTTGGGCCTTGAGTTTGACACCATCATTCCCCAACCTTTCAGCTATATTCTGCCAGATATTAATATCATATAATTACTAATATACGCATTAATGTACGTGTTCTTTTTTAAAACTTGACGTATTGGTTGTCAGTCTGCATTCAGTCCTGCTTTCTGCCTCAAACTAACATGCTGTTTCTTCCATGCTCATACTAACTCCATACTTAACAATACTTGCATGTTTTTTCTTCCAAAAACATTTGGGTCTTTTTATTTCTCTTTCAGCTCAAAACTAAAATTAGCAGTTAAGCTACCGGTCTATGGACCAGAAAGTCCAGGGCTGAAGCTTCAGCATTTGTACATTGTACAGTTGTATCAGTTCACTATGAATGAGACCGTCTGCTAAATGACCGAATTAAACTAAACTAAGCAGGATCTATGAGACTGTACTAGTGGAACCAAGACCTCTCTTTGTCTGTTCCCAGCCACCGATGCAGTCACGTGGGTTGGATGGTATGATGCGCACACCCCTGGACCTGGAACTCGAGCTGCAGGTGTCTCGGACACGTCACAGTCGGCTGAGCGAGGAGCTACACGTACTGCGGCAGCTGAAGGAGCAGATGGAAAGCGCGAGGCAGCAGGGCCAGCGCAACCTCCCCACATGGGTTCAGGAGGACGAGCGCTTCAGATTGCTGCTTGCACAGGCAGAGAAACAGGTCTCTCACATTCTTCACATACTGTGCCAAACAAGTCAAATGCACATCAGGGTTGGGTCATTTCAAAATGGGTTACTCATTACCTGCTCTGTAATGTAATCGGGAAAGCATTGTGCGCTGCACCATAGTAACTTGTGTGTTTATGGTTGTGATGTGTGCGGGATTTTTTTTTTGTTCAAAACTAGATGAATATTTAATAATAATGATAAAATGGCACCCCTGGTATGTATGCTGTATCATGTATGCAGGCTAGTATATATGAAGTGTAGTAAATGACTGGCCAATTTCCATGAATAAAAATGAGAGCTGTCCAGTGATTAAAGTACTGAATCCACATTTTATGATTGGCTCTTAAGGCATGGTTCATTCACATGAAAAACACGTAACATAACCATCCAAGTGGACAACACGGGCTTCAAGAGAAAGCATTTCTCACTTGTAATAATTCACTCATTCTCTCACTCAGTTTTCGTGCCTGCTTAATCCTATTCAGGGTCGTGGGGGGCCAGGGATGGAAGTGAACAAAGACATATAAGGGAGTGTCCAGAATCGTTTATCACCATTAACAATTCAATTTGATATGCTAATAATGCTCCATATGGTACGGAGAATGTAGGGGAACGTGATTTATGGAACTGTTTCAGACACACCCCATAACAATGGCTTCCTAACATGGTCAAGGACAAGATGTGAATAATGGCGTTAAAATATCACCTTAACCTGTTATTGACTTTTGTCTTCCCTTATAAAAGTCGTGTATTTGTCTATGATATTTCATCTGTCATACTCCCTTGCTGTTGGCAGACTCAGGAGGAGCAGCTGCAGGAGAAGAGAGTGGAGAAGATGTTGCGTGCAGCAGCTAAGGAGGTGCACAAGATCCGAGGACAGAGCCGCAATGAGGGCCCTGAAGTCCAGTCTTTCAGGTGGGACTTGTCATAATTATGTAGTTTCAGCAACATTTACAAATCGGATTTCCTCGGAAGTCTCTCAAGTAGCAGTTTGATCAAAAACCTAACCTTAGTAGCAATTAATATAAACTAAGGACACCCACCGATCAACGTTCATTCACTTAAACAATCAAGGTCTTAACAGTAATGTCAAATTTTAATAGGAAATAAAAATGTCATTTAGCAGTAAACAGCCAATCAGGGCAGTCACCTCAATAACCAATCAACACTGCAGATGCATGAACAGACTTTAAGAGGGGAAGTCCTCCCCATGACCCCATGCCAGCTGAGTCCCGTCTGGATGCACTTCTCTATGATTTGATTTGACGTCTTATGTTGGGGGGTTGTTGTAGGTCTTCTACCATACAAATTCAAGGAAATCAGTTCCTGACATGGAAGCTTTATACAAATCACCGCGGATCAATATGGGGATTTAATGGCAGCTACAGGTATAAAACATTACTTTATATTTAGATACAGTGGTGCTTGACGTTGTGAACCCTTTGGAATTTTCTATATTTTTGCATAGATATGACCTAAAATATCATCAGATTTTCACACAAGTCCTAAAAGTAGATAAAGAGAACCCAGTTAAACAAATGAGACAAAAATATTATACTTGGTCATTTATTTATTGAGGAAAATGATCCAATATTACATATTAGCGAGTGGTAAAGTATGTGAACCTTTAGGATTAGCAGTTAATTTGAAGGTGAAATTGGAGTCAGGTGTTTTCAATCAATGGGATGACAATCAGGTGTGAGTGGGCACCCTGTTTTATTTAAAGAACAGGGATCTATCAAAGTCTGCTCTTTACAACACATGTTTGTGGAAGGGTATCATGACACAAACAAAGGAGATTTCTGAGGACCTCAGAAAGAGTTGTTGAAGCTCATCAGGCTGGAAAAGGTTACAAAACCATCTCTAAAGAGTTTGGACTCCACCAATCCACAGTCAGACAGATTGTGTACAAATAGAGGAAAAATTCAAGACCATTGTTACCCTCCCCAGGAGTGGTCGACCAACAAAGATCACTCATCCAAGACGAGCAAGGCGTTGTAATTGTAGTATGTTTGTATGTATTGTTTGTTGTAATAGTTGTTGAGGGTCACAAAGGGACCCCAGGGTAACTTTAAGCAATGAAGGCCTCTCTCACATTGGCTAATATTAATGTTCATGAGTCCAAGGTCAGGACGACACTGAAACAAACAATGGTGTTGCATGGGCAGGAGTGGCAAGGAAGAGAAAGCCACTGCTCTGCAAAAAGAAACATTGTGCTTCGTCTGCAGTGCTACAGATCATGGACAAGCCAGAAGGCTGTTGGCTGTTGGAAGAATGTTTTGCGGACGGATGAGACCAAAATAGACCTTTTTGGTTTTAAAGAAAAGCGTTATGTTAGGAGAAAGGAAAACACTGCATTCCAGCATGAGAACCTTATCCCATCTGTGAAACATGGTGGTGGTAGTATCATGGTCTGGGCCTGTTTTGCTGCATCTGGGCCAGGACGGCTTGCCACCATTGATGGAACAAAGAAATCTGAATTATATCAGAATTCTAAAAGGAAAATGTCAGGACATCTGTCCATGACCTGAATCTCAAGAGAAGGTGGGTCATGCAGCAAGACAACGACCCTAAGCACACAAGTCGTTCTACCAAAGAATGGTTAAAGTTCATGTTTTGGAATGGCCAAGTCAAAGTCCTGACCTTAATTCAATCGAAATGTTGTGGAAGGACCTGAAGCGAGCAGTTAATGTGAGGAAACCCACCAACATCCCAGAGTTGGAGCTGTTCTTCAACAAATAAATGACCAAGTATAATATTTTTGTCTCATTTGTTTAACTGGGTTCTCTTTATTTACTTTTAGGACTTGTGTGAAAATCTGATGTTGTTTTAGGTCATATTTATCCGGAAATATATTCTATTCTAAAGGGTTCACAAACTTTCAAGCACCACTGTATGCACAATACAGGTAGGCATGGCATCACATTGTCTATGTACTTGTGAAATTGTACGTTATGTAATCTTTAACACTGTATTATATGCTGTACTTAGCCATGCTATATGGGATAGTATAGCTTATTGGTTTTGACTGGAGAGGCACGAGGGCGGCACCGAGCCACTTCTTTAAGCTTGTCTTTAAGACACTCATTCGGCCCCTGATCCTGAATGGTTAACCAAGTTTTTTAAATGAGCTTCTATCCAATTTAATTTGGTGTAACTAAGTCCTCCAGACATGTTAGGTTAATTCGTGTCTCTGAAGTGCCATGAGTGTATATGCCCTATGATGGATTGGCACCCTATCTAGAATTGTTCCTGAATTGCAATATAGGGAAAAAATGCAAAGCATGACAAAAGTGAAAACATCAGCAGAAATCTCATTCTGCTAGCATACATGCCAAGATATAGAATTAACTACACAGCTAATAAATACACCAACTTTACCCAGCACTGCCCTCTAAACATGTTACAGCACCAAGTTAGAAGTTCAAACTTTTTTTGTTGTTTTGGTTAACCCCATTACCTCTCAATTTATGCATTTACTGCTTTCTTTTATTCAGACTTGGCTGCTGTATAACTGAAAATAATTCAACCGTCTGACCTGCTGTTGTCTGTAGACACTTTTTCTAACCTGTACTGTGAATGGATTATTAATGTTCACCTTTATTTCTCTGCATCCCCAATTTCCTTTGAATACAGAGAGAAGATGGCCTTCTTCACCCGCGTGAAGGTCAACGTTCCTGACCTACCAGCTGACGATGTGTAGAGGATCTCAAGCATTTCTGAGTCTTAACTGCTGTTTCCTTGAAGGAGAAACTGACCTCTGGTGGTATTATGAAGAATTATTAAGTATGTTGAGTAGGAAAATGTTGTTTTAAAACACTGGGTTTTATCTCTCAGTTAAACATCTGTAGAGTATTTCTCCTATTTTAGCTAGTACCAACAACAGCATTTTTATTTTTGTTATCTTTTTTTGCTGTCTGTAGCAATGTTTTTCTGTTACTAATAACTGTATATTGGTATCTGTCCAAGGTGTTCTTTTTGTGGTAGTCAATCATTCCAAACGCCAGTATGTTGTTTTTAAACACGTAGGGAAAACCAGTTCTGTTGATTGGGCTGCTTACTGTAACTCGATGATGTGAACCCAGATTCTTATGGTACTTTTCTGATTGATAGCGCAAGGGTTTGGAAATCGCTGTTCGGTTGAATGTTGGTATGGGTGAATGAGAGAAAAACCAGCTATGCCAGTGATGTCTCGCTACGAGCAAGGACGTCAGTCATGCATGCTTTCAGACTGGCTCGTTGTTTTGAAACATGTAGCCTTAATGCTTTTTTACAGAAGATAGCAAGCATAGAAGGTGCAACTAATCGTAGAGCGAAACAGTTTTACGTTTAGTTGGCTCACGATAGCTAGCTGTAGCTCTTGACCAGCATCAGTACTGGCTGGTTCAGAATGTTAAGTTGAATGTTTCGAGTGTGAAATATTTCTCCACGAGGCTCAGCACACAAAGTAACAGTCGTAGTCCTAGCAATTATGTATAAAACTGCACTTAGTCCCGCGGCCTCTCAGGTAGAATCTTGGCTAGTTCATGCACTTTAATAGTTAGACGTCAGAGAGCAGGGAACACAATCATGACACATTGTAACTATCTAGCACACACAAATGAAGGCCTGATTCATCTCCTTGACCTGAATTGAACTCGATTTTGAGCTTTAGATATACCTGCGTAATACCAAGTTTATTGATCAATTTTCCTTTGGTTCCCCTAACCCAGCGTGATTGAAATTACCTTTAACGAGTTTGGATTGAGCTAAAAATGCCGGTCCTAAGTGTAAGCCCCTTTTATGTGATTGGTCTCTCCTGCAGAGCGCTGTGATCCTGCAGCTAATGTAATATTAAACTGGATCATCTGACATGATCATCATGCCAGCGCTCAACCGGAACATGCTGTCCGTTACATACTCGTTTCTTTTTCTAGTCATACTTCATCCATAATGTTGTATTATATTGGTTCACACACATTATAGGGACAGACATTTTGGCTATGTTCACGCAGCAAAAAAGTGGCCCAGTTCCATCAACACATTTAATCAGACCTATTCATTTTCATTGGTACTGAAATCTGACGTCAAATCAGATTTCAAGCCTTGTAGAGCTGCTTGGGCTAACTTGGTGTAGTCGGGCATGAGAACTTAAACAGCGCTGTAAAACTCATGGACAATCAAGTGGTAACAGTAGTGGTGCTCCAGCTACTTCTGTCCATATTTTTTCATGGGCACCTCAAATTAGAGTCCTGCTTCACAAATGAGTTGCTTAAGTTGCAAGCGTTGCCTTTGGTGTACGGAAGTTTTCAGTTCAATTCAACTAACAACAGCCCTCGACTAGGCTTAAACAAGTCCACAAAACCAGGTCTAAGTGTGATAAGTACACATTATTTTGAATTCATACATTGTCTTGTTCGCTTATCCTGGTGAGTGGTCGTGGGCGAGCCGGGCGACACTGGGCGCAAGGCAGGAACAACACTAGACAGGGTGCTAATCCCTCGTAGGGTACATACATTCACACACTAAGTGGCATTTTGGAAACGCCAATTAACCTAAAACACACGTCTTTGGATGTGTGAGGAAACTGGAGTACCCAGAGAAAACCTATGCCGACATGGGGAGAACATGCAAAACTCCACACAGGCAGAGCCCAGGGTCGGGATCCAACCGGGGATCTCGGAGATGTGAGGCGACAGTGCTAACCCCTGCACCATCATGCTGCCCATTATTTTGAATTGTTATTCTTTAAATAGGAAAAAAAGAGAGTTTTCATTCGGTTATTTAAGATATGTTGAAACTACAATAGAACTTTTTATTTCTTTTAATTTCAGGGGACCGAAGGTTTTCTGTTTGAAGCTTATTCAAGAAAACGTGCATTGTTTTGCATTGCTTACACTTCAGAAATAAGAACATTGAATCATGAACTTTGTATTGGGAATCAAATTGAATCGTGAGCAGATTCAGATTCCCTGTTGTACACTGTTCTGTTTGTTTGTTATTGAGATGGTAGAGCCGTGGTGATGTGTTGCGAATGCAGCTCGGTTCAAGAGCATGATGCGTTCAGACTCCTGCCCGACACATTAGTTCATTTATTTGTTGATTTTCCATACCCACTTGATCCAGTTCAAGGTCTTGAAGAGCTGGGATCTATCCAGCAGCACAGGGAGCAAGGCAGGAGTCAATCCTGTACAGGGCACCAGGGCGTGCACACACCTCTTGCTCGCAAATGTACACTTTAGAGATGCCAGTTAACCTTGGAATGTGGGGGGAAAACGAGTACCCAGAGAAAACCAACGCAGACACATGCCATCTAGTGATGCTGATCCACATTTTTTCGGTTCTGAGTGCACAACTGCCGATACCAATACAGATTTTTACTTTATTATTATGATTGTTATTATTGGTACTGTGTTTAAAGTTATAACATGCTGTCTTGCTTTTTGACGATTTCAGACTAAAAAAAATCTACACACAAACTACATTTTAGTTAAGCCAGCTGCTAATGGTATTTGCTCACTCAGTTGCAGACTGAAATTTAAGATGTGGTGCTAAGATGTGGATCAGAAAATGAATTGGTAAGTGGATCGGCCCGGTTTGTGCGATATCCGATGAGTGAGCGACGTCAATATCGGACCCGATACCGATATAGGATCAGATCAGACTCCTCTCTAATGCCTCCCCCACACAAGCAGCAGTTGGACAGGGAACTGAGGGTTTGAGGTGATGGCACTAACCACTTGTTAAAAAGAAATGAGAATAACCTTCCAAACAAAAACTGGGCCACATTTCCCTGCTGCGTGAACATGTCTTACTGTGACTCGTAGTTCTGGTTAGCCTTACATTTCGACTTCAACGTTAATCTTTGCCGCAGCTTCGCTCCTCTTAGCAAATAATCAGCTCACTCAAGCTCGTTCAGCTAGTAGACTATGAATTTCGAGTATGTGATCCAAGCGTGTCTTTCCTTTATAAGATATTGGATCCTAACCACTACCTTTTATGCCTTTTAATATCACAATATATCTGCTATTTGTAATAGAATGCTGGTTTTTATAAGTAACACAATGCTGGTTTTACTTGTGTATTTACCATATATTGAATTTAAACCACTAGAGAATGACAGATCATACCAAGCACTACTTTGTATTTATGCACTACATACATTTGAACTCCACCTGCTGGTCCAACCTCAAAGACACAAATGATCAGTTACAAGGTCCGGCCACACTGCTGAATAAATGAGCATACATTCAGACTAATTATTAATGTGTAGAATGGATCAACAACTGCCGGTTCTGTTGGAAAATCCACACAGATCCAAAGCCCTGTGTGCGTTTGCATTGACACCATTGAACTCAAAACTCACTTATTAATGAAGTTTGGCCATTAGTGCTCTACTGCCTTGCACCTTGAGATAAACAACAAACCAGCACATATTGTGTACTCGGCACCTTTCTATTCCAAACGACAACAAACTCGGCACATTCCATTGCATTAAGATGGCCAACTGATGTAAAAGCTTTACGTATAACCAAATAGCTCATGCATTATGTGCATCACTTTTGTAATGAATACACACCACCTCTGCATTTCATCATCTAGCTGAAGTTAATGTTTCATCGATCAAATCCTGAATACTTAGACCTTTGTTGGCATTATGTTCCATCCTGCACTCGGCTTTCTTTCACTTCCAGCACATAGATTAGATTTAGTTCTAGCACACAGAGGCTGTTGTAGGCTAGATTCCTGGTCAGTTCATGTGCATAGCTGGAACAAATTAACTTTTCGGAAAAGCCCCTCCAAGTTTGTCGAATCTCAGATTGGTATCTGAATGTGTGAACAGAAATAATGTGCACTGTAGCTGAATGTGAATTGTTATGCGGAGACACTACGATCTCCTTTCCTCCTAGTAAACTGGAAGAGGCTACGGAGTCTCGCCTCAGTGCTGGGCTGGATGAGAACCGCTCGTTTGAGTCCAAGGCTTTGACAGCGAGCCTTGTCCAGCGTTCTGAAGTGTAGTCGTTAAAATCATGTGAAAACATGTAGGACTTGTTACCCATGAGAGCAGAATCATGCTGGTAGTCATGAATGATTTGTCTTTGTAGCCTTATGATAGGATTCTTGTTTTCGAAGCATTGTATTTTGATTGTTTTTCAAATCGGATATTTCAGCATCGATGGAAAAACAATCGGGTCTTTCCACAGAGGCGATTCGAGAAACACAGCATGTATTTATTGCACTTTTGTGATTTGGGTGTGCTGTTTTTCTTTCCTTGTGAGACTTACGAAAGCTGTGAATTTTTCCCATCGACACTGTACTGTCAATGAAATTGTAAATATGTCACCAGCACAAGAACATGTTTTGTAGATTCACAACAAATATAAAAGATTCTTTGCTTCTAAACACTGAGTTGTCGTTTTTTTGATAAGTATGATGTCGATTCAAGTACAAGTGCTACCCGGTGTACGAAGCGGTTACATTCCCACAAACCAATCAGAAGTTGAATGCCTTATGAACTGAATAGTTATGTACTGTATATGTCATGGCGTAACTCAGTGTTTCTCAATTCTGGTCCTGGCGCCCCACCGCTCTGCACTTCTCCTGTTTAAACACGCCCACTTTAACTCGATAACGGACTTGTTAATGAGCTGAGTAGTTGGATCAGGTGTGTTGGGAGCAGGAAAACACTAAAACATGCAGAGCGGTGGGGCGCCAGGACCAGGATTGAGAAACACTGGCGTAACCTATTTCAAACATGCCTAAGACACTTACATTAACCTACAGTTGGCCAAAATCATTAACAAAAAAGTATTTTATAATAAAGTGTTGAATACTCTGGTAATTTTCTGAACAAGGTATGCTGCCCAGATGGAATGCTCAGCATCTGCACTGCACAACATCGCTCTGCACAAGGCTTGCTTGGGGAAAAAATGAAATTCAGAATATGGTTTCTGCTGAATGTGTATTTGTGTGTTATCAGAATCTGATTGTAAAGTCAATAAAATGTGAACCGACCTGCCATAAAATTTAGAGCGTCTTTACAAGTACATATAGTGTAGAGCGATTGTCTATGACCACTAGTGAAAGTACTTAGTTTTGCCTTTTTCACTAATTTATTACAAAGTTTTTCATTACACGTCCAGAAGTCAGTATAACAATTTGAGTGGAAAGTTGAATCTTTGCAAAAACTCTTGATAAATTTCAGAGTTGACTAGAATTTGGCATGTTCTCCCTTTTGCTGTAACAACAGTATACACTCAAGTTGGCATGTGCAAAATCTTATGATCTGTGTTATCCCAGTATGATTTCACAGTATTCCAAAGAGCATCTTGAAGGTTCATCAGTGCTTGATGCCGTTTAGGTGAGGTGCCTGTGTGAAAGCCCATGACGGTCAGCATTCCTTGATCTTCTTTGGTCTTCAGTTAATTGCTGTGTTTTGGTTCATTATCCTGTTGCAGCATGAATCCTTCTCCACAAAGATCCAAATGCAGTGGTACCTCGGTTCTTGCCCACCTCTGACCTTATCGAATTTGGAATTGGCATTTTGGCTAGAAAAATTTGTCTCGGTTCTGGTCATTAGCTCGGTACTCGGCGCACTTGCTTAAACTTGTTTCAGCCGTGAGAGTTGTTTCAGCCGAAACTCGATTCATGATTCACTAGTAACGATTCAGTACACTGATTCAGGTTCACGATAGGACTCAGTGAAGATCTCTGCTATTATTATCTTTTTTTCCCACATCCAAAGTATTCTTAGTGCAAATAAGTCTCCATGGGTCCTAAAAAGGTTCGTTTATAAGAGCCAACCAAAAGCAAAAGCTACTGTGGTAGCAGTAACAGAAATTACTAATGCTAATTAAGGGAGGCATTTGTCAGAACACAGTGCAGTGCCGCCTCCTGAGTATGGGGCTGCCTAGTTGAGTCAGAGTGCTCACAATGCTACCTTCAGTCCACCACAGAAAGAGCCTACAATGGGAATCCAAGTGGTAGACCTGAACCTTCTAGCAATGGAAGAAGGTCATCTGGTCTCATGAGTCCCATTTTCCATCATGTGGATGATTGGGTATATGTGCACTCTACCTGAGAAACTGAATGGCACCAGGATGCACTGGAGGAAGAAGACAAGCCGGTGGAGGGAATATGATGTTTTCCTGGGAAACCCTGAGTCTGTGCAATCATGTGAATGTTAATTTAACCTGTAAAGCCTTTCTAAACATATTTACGGACTAGTTGTGTTTAATTATTTGTCCAATTTATGTATATGGATCTACATTTACAGCATTTAGCAGACACTCTTATCCAGAGCGACTTACAATTGGGACAGTCTTACGATCCAAGCAATTGTGGGTTAAGGGTCTTGCTCAAGGACCCAACAGTGGCAGCTTGGCAGAGGTGGGATTTGAACCGTGGACCTTCTGGTCCATAGTCCAGTACCTTACCCGCTAGGCTACCACAGTCCCACAGATAGATCTATCTGCTTTTGAAATAAATATACAGAGTCTATACTGAATGCAGTGCAGACTGTGCCTGGGGGTGAGATGAGCTGGGTTTGGCCTGTGTTCGTTGGTCTACCCATCACACTGACTGGTAAATAGTCCCTGTTAGGGCTATTAATTTGTGGAGTGGTGGAGTGGTCTCAGTTCTCTTTATGTGGAGACCTTCTTTGTGTCTCCGTGGGTTTATTTCGGGTGCTCTGGTTTCCTCCCACAGTACAAAGACATGCTTTAGATTAACTGATCATGCCAACTTCACCCTTGTGTATGAGTGTGTGTGCCATACGATGGATTGACGCCCTGTCTAGGGTTTACATTTACATTTACATTTACAGCATTTAGCAGACGCCCTTATCCAGAGCGACTTACCATTGATGCCGTCTTACAATCCAAGCAATTGTGGGTCCTTGCTCAAGTGGCAGCTTGGCAGAGGTGGGATTTGAACCCTGGACCTTTTGGTCCATAGTCCAGTAACCACTAGTCTACCACAGTCCACCTGGGTGGTTTCTGTCTTGTGCCTTATGCTGCCAGCTAGGCACTGGCTCTCAAGCAACCCTGTCTGGGATTAAGTAGATAAGAAGGTGAATAAATGCATGAATGATTATTAAGTATTAACATATAATATTTTATAGCATTGTTATTATTTTTATTATTATTATTATTATTTTTATTATTATTGCATAACAGTAATTTTGTTATTACAAGTAATATATGTAATATGTCAGATTTAGTAGTGGTATACATAGTATTGCTTATTATAGTTACTATCATTATTGAATCATGATTATTAAGTATTACCATGTAATATTAGTATGGTTATTATTACTAGAATTATTACTATGTAATAATAATAATGCTGTTGTATGCTTTTAATGCTGTTGTAGCAATACAATATTATTAGCAGAATCGGCCTTGCTCTATTACTATGGATACTGTTATTTTTACCCACAATCCCTCGGTACACGATGAAGTAGCCGGTAGCTTCAGTGACACACCGACGCTGTTCAGCTCGTTGGCTCAGGCAGTACCGCAGTTGGATTCTCGCCGCCAGGTAAGAGATTTAATCAGTTAATTTCACTGCTATTGTATCTTTAAACGTGAAAATTGTAAAGGCTTATAATAACTCATGGACACGTCTACCTTGTAGATGTCAAGTAGCTAGCTAACTATATACAAAGCTAGTTAGCAAGCTTGTTCGTAAGTTGGAGGGAGAATCTCAAATACCTTCTTGTATGACCTGTAAGTGCACTCGTTCGGGCTAGCGCGTA
Organism: Ancistrus triradiatus; assembly: GCA_025084515.1. Taxonomy (NCBI): domain Eukaryota; kingdom Metazoa; phylum Chordata; class Actinopteri; order Siluriformes; family Loricariidae; genus Ancistrus; species Ancistrus triradiatus. Next base: position 76,200 of record JAJAGP010002052.1, read on the forward strand.
ATGATAAGTAGTGCACCCTGCGGAGCGCGCATAGCTGTTTTGAGATTCTGCTCGGTTAACGGCGGTACTTAGCATTGGCGAAGGCCGAAAGCTTGTACAATATTAGCAAGCTGAAAGGGCTGTGTTAGGGGTAGATAAGTGCCATGGACGGCTCTTTAAGTTGAAGTTATTTATAGTGTTCTTTAACTAAACTCCATAATAGTTTCAAGACGCCATTCTGAAAAACGTGTGTTGGTTTGCTAGTTAGCAATACAAGCTAGCTCGGTTTGTTTGGGGTCTGAAACCACTCATTCCCTCCTTATCACCCAAACTAGGGAACGTTCGTGATATTTTGTACAGTTCGTGTTGATTTCTTACGATAAATAAGTCTGTGTGACGAAACTGTAGCTGAAAAATCTCAAAGGCTACGGCAGTGTTTTACCTGCAGTGTAAGTCTTGATTTTTAAAAGTTTAATCAAGTGTGTAATCCGTGCCAGTATTTACTTCTAGACACAATAATGTACAATTTAATGATAATATCAACATGAAATTGTACAGGCAGGTAAACATGGTTGTTAATCGTTACAATTAGTTTAAGTCTGAAAGTAAATTCAATGGTCTCCGGCATTACTCTTTCCTTCCCACTAAAGTGGTTTATTGCCTATAGATTTACATTTACAGCATTTAGCAGATGCCCTTATCCAGAGCGACTTACAATTGGTACAGTCTTACAATCCAAGCAGGTGTGGGTTAAGGGTCTTGCTCAAGGACCCAACAGTGGCAGCTTGGCATTGGTGGGATTTGAACCCTGGACCTGCTGGTCCAGAGTCCAGTACCTTATCCACTAGGCCACCACAGACTTGCCCTTGGTGCTCTGTCAAATTGCACAAGGCAAAAGGATCAGGGTTCGTTTGGTTGGAAATGAAAATAAGATTTAAGTTTATATGGCTAGGGTCTGAACACAGGGTGCAGGTGTAAGCACAGCCTAAGAGGGTCACCAGTCCATCTCGGGGCCAGCTGGGGGTGGTGTTGCAGGACTGGAGGATGATCAGAGGATGACGGGAGGACATGCCTCTTCTATCTAAGGCACAGATAATTCTGTGACACTGGAAGGCACCGTCGGGAATTGAATTTGGGCACTGCTATGACGTATTGTTGAATTGCCAGAATTCAAGGTTCTTTCATGTGTGAATTATCGTATTATCGTTATTATTTAAAAGTGTTGTGGTAAATACATGTGTAAAATGTTTTTGCAAGATAATGTGGCAGGCTTATATATTAAATAACAATGATTGAATTATTTCTTGCATATGTTTTTCTGTGTTTCAGGCGTTCTATACACCGATCAGCCAAAACACTGAAATCAGCTAGTCGATATTTAGCAGGGCTCTGCGGTAAGCTTTTCACCAAGGAGTCAAAAGGTAAGCTTTATGGTAACCATTTTTGAAGTATTATTACTACAGATTGTGCTTGAATAATAATTTTGTTCAGCAAATGGGATTTGTGTTAGGTGCTTTTGCACCAACCAGTTCTAGGGACTAATTTGGGAGGACGCCCCCAAGTGGAGCTCCCCAGAGAACGCTTGAGTGATGTAAGCTGCGTGAAGTTTGCTTGGTTGACTCCTGTTGTACCTTACTTTTAAGTAGGAGCTAAAGCAGTCCCTGTACACAATGTTCTGAGAGCTACAATCTTCCCCAGATCTTCCAGCGTGAGCACACGAGAAAGGGGCACAGTTATAAGAACTGAAAAAGTTCCTCTGGTTGGTGCTGGAATCTGGAGCCATTCTAATGAAAAATAAACAAAACAATCAAATTTCCTCACTCATTTATGGGGTTGGACATCAGGTATAGGAGCAGGAGAGATGACATTCATTACCTCACCAATCAGTGCAAAGGTCACTTTTGGTTTGTGTACAGTGCACAGGGTTTGGACACTTTTCTAATTTCTTCAACAGAAAATATATTGAGTGAAGATGAAGCCATTTCTCAGGATGATAATCCATCTTCTCACAGAGCAAAGTGTTTTAAGGCTTTCCCTCAGGAAAGGCATATCATCTCACTGACATGGCCAGCAATATAAATATGAAGCACTTGATCTACATGAGTGCTTTTTTTTTTTATAACTACGTATATACACTGCCTGGCCAAAAAAAGGTCTCTCACACTAATATTTCATTGAACCACATTTAGCTTCGATTACGCATTCGCTGTGGCGTTGTTTCCACAAGCTTCTGCAGTGTCACAACATTCCCAAGATCTTGTGTTGATGATGGGAGATTTGGACCACTGGTCAAAGTTCTCCAGGACATCCCAAAGATTCTCAGTGGGGTTCAGGTCTGGACTCTGGTGGCCAATCCGTGTGTGACAATGCTGTCTCATGCTCCCTGAATTACTCTTTCACAATTTGAGCCCGATGAATCCTGGCATCGTCATCTTGGAATATGCCCGTGCCATCAGGGAAGAAAAAAATCCATTGATGGAATAAGCTGGTCGTTCAGTACATTCAGGCAGTCAGCTGACCTCATTCTTTGGGCACATAACATTGCTGAACCTAGACCTGACCACCTGCAGCAACCCCAGATCACAGCACCTCCCCCACAGGCCTGTACGGTAGGCACTAGGCATGATGGGTGTATCACTTCAGCCGCCTGTCTTACCCTGATGCGCCCATCACTCGGAACAGGGTAAATCTGGACTCATCAGACCACTTGGCCACCTTCCATTGCTCCATAGTCCAATCTTTATGCTCCCTTGCAAATTGAAGCCGTTTTTGCCAGTTAGCCTCACTGCCAAGTGGCTTTCTTAAGGTTACACAGCTGTTAAGTCCCAATCGTTTAAAGTCCCCTTCACATTGTGTGTGTGGAAATGCTCTTACTTTCACTATTAAACATATCCCTGAGTTCTACTCTTGTTTTTCTATTATTTGATTTCACCAGATGTTTCTGATTGCAATCATTCAGGATTTTCTTCATTTCACATTCCTTCCTCAAAGATGGTTTCTCCACTGTCCTTCCACTTTTTAATAATGCGTTGGACAGTTCTTAACCCGATTTTAGTAGTTTCAGCAATCTCCTTAGATGTTTTCTCTGCTTGATACATACCAATAATCTGAACCTTCTGAAACAGCTTAACATCGTTTCCACAACCACAGGATGTCTTTTTCAACATGGTTGTTTAAAAAATGAGAGTTAGGGTTAAATAACTTGTTGCCAGCTGAAACATAATCACCAATGCAGTAATTATTATTAAGAAAAGTGAAAATGTCATTATTAAAATTATTTAATTAATTTGTTTGAGGTGTGCTGCACAGAATATTTTAAATAGTAAATTTAATGTCATATCTGTGAATTGTTCAATTGCTACAAAGTAAAAAAGTTGAATGAGCATGTTCTAAGTTTTGCCAGGGGTAGTTTTTTCTGTATTTAACATATTTAAACATTGATTAAAACAAGTCTTGCTTGATTTAATGATTTATGCCACCAGTTGGATAATTAAGTGCAGATTGAGGACTTTGATAATATTAATTTTATTTTTTTAAATTAGAGCGTCTGTTTATCTTGTTCGAGTGCAGCAAATATGTCCTCTCAAAACCAGTGATCATTTCGGCTAATGAGAGATCAGCTTTGGCTAGGCTGATGTGTGCCATCACACAGTATGAGTGAATGAACACCGTACAAAAGGAAGATGCTCAAAGCCTTGTGCAGTCAGACTGAAGTCTTTCTCGTTTAGCTAGAAGACTCACTGTTATAACTCATTTTATGGTTTGAAATGTTGTCCTAAAATAAGTTGCACTTGCTTGCAGACTGGTCATTCCCCCGTTGCCTGATCATAGCCTCTGTGGAGTCAACGTGGTTCGTGGGTCGCTTCCTCAGCCAGCAGCAAAATGCCAGCCGCACTTGCAGATACTAGTCAAATCATCTGCGAGGTCTGGGCGAGCAATGTGGAGGAGGAGATGAGGAAAATCCGCCAGATCATTCAGAATTACAACTACATCGCCATGGTATGATTTTAAATCACACCACTTTGGTTACTGCTTTTCCACTGTAGAGAGGGGGTAATTAGTCATTAATATCCTGTATGCAGTAGGTGAGGAATGCTCACTAGCACCAGGTCTGCAGATCATATTAAACCAGTTTTTTTTATATGAATGTCTGTATTGATCCACTGAAAAAAATTTTGGCCAAAATCTACATTTTGAACACACTGAGCCAAAGACCAAAGGATTTTTGCTTTTTACTTTTTTGTTTTTGTATTTAAAGTGATTGAAGTTAGTTGAAATGCTCCCACACTGTCTGGATTTTCATGTTTGATCTACTGCTGCTCGAGTTTGTGTGCTGAGTTTGAGAAGCTTTTTCCCAACATTTTTGGCCAAACATGTTCAGTGCCTGAAATTCTGGTGCTTCTGTAGCAAATAGGGTCTCATAACAGCCAGAGTTAGAATCCTGTGTGAGTGACCCAAAATTTTAAAACCAATTTCCAGTCACTAATCATGTCTCCTGTAGGTTGATGACTACACTTGACTTGTGTAGTGTGTCAAGTTGCCAAGTCATTTAATAGTCTTGTAATTCAAATCCATCCATGAGCCACAGCCAGGGAGAACCATACAGAAATAGAGGTGCAGTTAGAGATGAAATGTCAGGTTTTGGCTTGAGGTGGAAAAGGATCAGATTTTTTGACCGAATAAACTTCGATGCCAGGTTGGGGTTAGGAGCGGAGACACCGATACCAAACAAACAGAACTTGTGGAATAAGGGCTTGGCAGCTCTGAAAGCATGTGGTTTCACCTCCAGCGTCTGAGGAATGTTGAAAACGGAGGCAGCAAGTGAGACAGTTGAATAGATGTAATATCAATTAATGGTAATAAAATTAATTGAGCCATGTTTGTTTCCTTCACTCTTCTGTGCCAGCCAGCACAGACACATTCAGTTTGGAGAGCAGGTGGTCTCCAGAGACATTAGACATGTAATTGTATTCATTGTTCATGTGAGATATGAGTAATATGTTCGTTCTTTTTCATTCAGAAAACAAAATTTGGGGGAAAAAATGACAAGTCCTTTTTGGTTTCAAATTTTGTCTCAGCATGTTTGTATTTTTGGTTTCTGCCAAGAAGCTTTCAGTGTGTCAAAAATGTGTTTCACATCATCTTCGACACAAAGTTAACAACCTGAGTTCCTTTGTTAGGACACAGAGTTCCCCGGGGTGGTGGTTCGACCGATTGGAGAATTCCGGAGCACTGTCGACTACCAGTATCAGCTCCTGCGCTGCAATGTGGACCTGCTGAAAATCATTCAGTTAGGTCTGACGTTCATGAACGAAGATGGTGACTATCCACCTGGGACGACAACTTGGCAGTTTAACTTCAAATTCAATTTAACGTAGGTCCTCTCTCTCTTTTTTTTTGTTTGTTTGACTTGACTTTTTAAAAAACAATTTTCATAATTTAGTTGGTTCTTTCTGCTAGCATATTCTCTTCTTATTCTGCAGCAGACTCCAATACAAATAATTTTGGCCTCAGTAAGTTGTCTACAATAATCCTGTTACACCTGAAGTCCCTCGTTGTACCAAAACCATTAACACAAAGCTGTTTTATAATAAAGTGTTGAAAAATCTCATGTAATTTAGAGAGTGAAAAGTAAAAGCAAAGCACTTACTCTATTGATGAAGCTATCTATTGATAGCTGCTAAGCTAACTGCAGCCTGTATTCTGGAGCATTCAGTTGCTGTTTTGCTTTCTGTCAGCTCTTAAACTAACCTTTTTAGGATCCATGGAGACTTATTTGCATGAAGAATACAGCACTGTAGATGTCAAAATAAATAGCAGAAATCTTCTCTGAGGGCTATTGTGAACCTGAATCACTGTGTACTGAATCGTGAATCAAGCTTTGGCTATAACCAGTGGTACGGCTCGACTCGTACGAGTTTAAGCAAGTGCGCTGAGTACTGAGCAACTGACGAGGACAGTTTTTTAAAATTAGGATGTATCGAGAACCGAATTCGACGAGGTCCAAGGTGGTCGAGAAATGAGTGTTGAATCTCGTGTAATTTAGCGAGTTATGGATTCAAAGTGAAAAGTAAAAGCAAAACACTCACACTCTTGGTGAACTCAGGGCGCTAGCTGCTAATGCTAACTGCTCAGTTTGAAAGCCAGTTTTCCTTTTGGTTGGCTGTCATCACTAACCTTTCTAGGACCCGAGGGGACTTATTTGCACTGAGAATCTGAATCATTGTGTACTGAATCGTGAATCGAGTTTCGGCTGAAAGGAGTCACGCAGCTCGACTCGTACAAATTTAATCAAGTGCACCGAGTACCGAACGAACGTTGAGAACCGGAACACATTTTTCTAGTCAAAATGTGCGGAGAACCAAATTCAACAAGTTTTGAGGTGGTTGAGAACTGGGGTATCACTGTACTAGCTTACTAAGGCTTGTCCAATTTCTTGTTCAGTTTTGTAGTCTTGATGAAGATGATCTTTCATACAGGGAGGACATGTACTCACAGGACTCAATAGATCTTCTGCAGAACTCTGGGCTTCAGTTTAAAAAGCATGAGGAAGAGGGGATTGATACGCTGTATTTCGCTGAGCTCCTGATGACCTCAGGTTTGGTGCTGTGTGAAAATGTCCGGTGGCTCTCCTTTCACAGGTAACCCTTTTTTTTTGCTCTACGATACAGTGGCTTTGTTGATGTGTTCATCTAGTGTCTTGGACCTTTTCACTAATATCTGACTTGTTTGACTTGACTCTCGTCCTGGGCAGTGGTTATGATTTTGGATACTTGGTGAAGCTCCTAACAGATGCTCGCCTGCCAGAAGAAGAACATGAATTCTTTCAGATCCTAAACCTCTTCTTCCCTGCCATCTATGATGTAAAATATCTCATGAAGAGCTGTAAAAACCTCAAAGTAAGATCTGTGCAGCAATACCATATCATACTTTTCTCGTAAAGGTTGAGCATGTAGCAGTTGGCTGACCCATTGGTGTATGTGCTTTATATCCAGAAAACAACAATCTCCTGTCTGTTAACATGCATAATGATCGGTGTTTGTGTATTAGGGAGGTCTTCAGGAGGTTGCAGACCAGCTGGAGCTAAAGCGGATTGGGAGGCAGCATCAGGCTGGCTCTGACTCATTACTGACTGGAATGGCATTCTTCAGGATGAAAGAGGTATCTCTTGCTTGCTGCCTCTCGATGTCTGTGTGCTTTCTTACAATTAGTTTTTTTATCCAGATATTGTAGAAAGATTATATTTCTTTATTTAATATCGCATCAGCATCACTGACTATTCACAACAGGAGCGAGGGGACATCGATACTACTCTCACATTCATGATGGGCCAACTTAGTGTGACCAGTTAACCTAATGCATGTCGTAGGAATGTGGGAGGAGACAGGGATACCTGGGCTGGACTAAACCCACACTGATACGGGGAGGACATGCAAACTCCACTCAGAGTTTGAGATTGGGATCAAACCGGGATTTCTGGAGTTACCGCTTGCCACTGTGCCACCCTAGACAGATTGTAACGTGAATAAGTTTATCGACTGCATTATGTTCTGTGAAACAGCGTGTCGATCAGGCATTATCGAAGTCATAGTCTTGTTATGCTACTGCAGTGTAAATATAAAGGGTGTTTTCGCAAGAAAACTGCGTGCCAATGATGCGTTAATGAGTCGGAGATACAGCTGAAAACACAAGTGGAACGCTGCCATCTACACAGCATCCCCAGTGCCACGGAAGTTAAAAATAATTAGAAAAATACTGTAATGGACTGGATGGACTAAACATTGGATATATGCAAATTCAAGCAAAAGTGGCAGACTTCTTTTCTTTAACTCTCGCCTCTGTTCGTGGATCGGCAGCGTTGATTGATTGGCTGTTGAGGTGACCAGCTGTTTATGGCTGCAGTGTTCAGAGTTAAAAGGGAGACTTTTATTTCCTTTTGTAATTTTAGTATAATTAGCCATGACATTAACATCCAAATACCAAGGCATTGTTCCATCTAGGCATGGACTCCTCCAACAGACCTCTAAAGGTGTGCTCTGGTATCTGGCACCAAGATGTTAGCAGCAGCTTTTCCTGCATGCTGTCAAGGTGGGGCCTCCATGGGTCGGACTTGTTTGTCCAGTATGTCCCACAAACGCCACCCCTAGTCCCTACTTTGGAGCATGTACAGCTGCTGTTGCATCCTGAAAGTTAACCATTTCGTTGTTTTGTTGTTGCTCTTCCTCTGCAGCTGTTTTTTGAAGACAACATCGATGACGCCAAGTACTGCGGGAGACTCTATGGTCTGGGTTCGGGTTCCTCGCAGAGTCAAAATGGCATCTCCAGCTCTTCACAAGAGGAAACCAACAATAAGCACTGATCAGCGAGGTCGCAGCAAGCTTGTTTTTATCCCTTCCATCACATAGTTCTTTCTCCAACCTTCGATTTCCATTCGCTCTGTTCTAAGGGGACTGTGGAGAAAATGACCAGTGCTTTCCATTTCTGAGTTGCCGATACTGCCAGCTCTATTCCACCAATGCTAGTATTACAGATATTCTCTGTAATGGCGATTTCCAAGCTCTCATTCCTCTTGGACATTTTATTCTTGTTTTACAGCATTAAACAGGTGAAAATAATTTTAAAGCACAGGACCAGCACCTTCTGTCTCATCGCTGACTTGACTCAAAGCATTTTAAGATGCTCACCAGCAGTTTGGCACAATCCTGTTTAGGAGTTGTTTTCTAAAAAAAAAAAAAAAAAAACCCAAACAAAAAAAGGCTTGGAGATGTCCAGTGTCATAAAGGTAAGAGATCTGTTCAGTGTTGGTAACACATACTTGTAGGCATTGTAATATTTTAAAGTATGCTTTGAGGTATGTGTATTAAAATGTAAACTTTCAAAGAAGTCAATATCTTTTAGCATTTTTCCTATGAGGACTTTTAAAAATTTCCAACACTTGACACTGAAGAAGGTGCATGGGTATTGTGGTTCTGTGCAGTTCTTTTAATTTGTCCACCATGGAAAGCAGATGATTGTGGTACTTATTGTTTTTATTCCATCCATTGTTTGAAAATGTTCTGTATTAAAATGTTTTCTATCAACATTGGCTTTAATTACATCTATATAAAAGCATTCTGTCGTAATGCGATACAGAATCGGAATCATTTTATTCGCCAAGTACAAGAAATTGCTCTTGGTGCAGGGGTCAACGTGGAGTAAAATCAAATCTAAACGTAGAAATTAAATCTAATAAAACAAGACTGTTGATTATTACAAATGATATGAGAGATATACAGTGCACATTGAGTCCTGTACAGAAATACTAAGGTACATTATAGGAAGCTAGCAGCAACTCTAAATGAAAAACTGGCATATATTAAATTAAATATGTAAATGTACTTTGCAAAGGGTTAAAGTGCATGGGCGCAGACCATATTCCAGTGACACCAAACCGAGTTAAACATGTCCATTTTAATTGCTATAATCAGTTTAATGATGTAACAATTCTGTTAGGTGCTCGGGTGCTGTTAGGTATTCTGCCCAATTCTCAGTCATAATTCTGTGTCTGAGGGAGAGGACCTGTAGATACATGGACGCCACAGAACAACTGTGGTATCTCGCCCCAAAGTGTTAGCAGCAAATCCTTTAAGTCCTGTGTGATGCAAGTTGGGGCCTCTGTGGGTCAGACGTTTGTCCAGTACATCCCAAGCTTGATAGATTGAGATCTGGCGAACAACTGGAACTTTTTGCCGTTTTCCTCAAACCATTCCTGAACAATTATCATACTGAAAGAGGCCACTGCCGCAGGGAATACATTTGCTGTGAGGGGCTGTGCTTGGTCTGAAACAGTGTTTATGTAGGTGATACGTGTCAAAATAACATCCACAGGAACAGTGCCCAGAGTGTCACACTGTCAACCTTATTCACTTTGCCTGTCGGAGGTTTTAATGTTATGGCTGATGTGTACAAACTTCACAAACACCACCTGGAAAGATGTGGCATTTAAACAATGCGGGGCATTGCAGAATTCGACACTAATCAGACCAGGCAATGTTTTTCCCAATCTGCTATTGTCCAATCTGTGAGCCCACGTCAGTTACATTTACTTCTTACCCTTATCCAGAGTGGCTTACAGTTGATACAGTCTTACAATCCAAGCAATTGTGGGTTAAAGGTCTTGCTCAGGGACCCATCTGTGGCAGCTTGGCAGAGGTTGGATTTGAACCTTGGACCTTCTAGTCCATAGTCCAGTACCTTACCCGCTAGGCCAGCACAGTCCACAAAAAAAACCTGTATACCATTAGCTTTCTTTGCATTTACAGCATTTAGCAGATGCCCTTATCCAGAGTGACTTGCAATTGATACAACCTTACCATCCAAGCAACTGTGGGTTAAGGGCCTTGCTCAAGGACCCAACAGAGGCAGCTTGGCAGAGGTGGGATTTGAACCCTGGACCTTCTGGGCCAGAGTCCAGTACCTTAAACGCTAGGCTACCACAGTCCACAGTGGCACGCAGTGTGATCATCTATTGCTGTAGCCCATCTGCTTCAAGGTTCATGTGCATTCAGAGATGCTTTTCTGCAGACCTCGGTTTTAGCGAGTGATTTTGAATTACTGTGCCTTTCTATCAGCTCACACCCAGAGAACTCATTAGATATTTTCTTTTTCAGAACACCCTAGAGATGGCTGTGTATGAAAATACTCAGACCAGCCCGTCTGGCACCAACAACCATGCCGCGAGTCACTTAACTCACCTTTCTTGCACATTCCGATGCCTGGTTTGAACTTCAGCAGGTCGTGTTGTCCATGTCTACATGCCTTAATGCATTGAGTTTGTGCCATGTGATTGGCTGACTAGATATTTGCATTAATGAGCAGTTGAAGGGGTGTACCTAATAAAGTGACCAGCAACTTATCCACGTTTAAAGATTGTACATTCAGATTAAGAAGTACTAAACTATTTGTTTGTAGTGATTTTTTAATTTAAATTACAGACAATAAATCTGAACATTTATCATTGTCATACAAACAAAGAATACAAATATATAGTCAGCAATGAGAAAAGGTGATTAGTGCTAGTTGCACAGGAAGAACGGTTATAATGCAAATCTCTGCCAGGCTTTGTGGAGGGAGTGCGTAGATCCGTATTTGAGCAGGAAAGCTGTAGCCTTCTCAACGAGATGATGTGCAATCCCGCCAAAGTGCTTATCCATGTACAGGAGGACAACACAGCATTCAAGAACGTCAGGGAAAGAGTAGTTCTGTAATGAAGAGGAGAGCGAGTTTTTTTTTTCCACCACTATTTTTTAACCTCACTTATTCTGGTCCACAGAGCACAGGGTGCAGCCGTGAGATACGCTAGACAGGATGCCGGTCTATCATAAGTGGTTGCTGTAGCAGTGCTGAGGGGATGATCCCCCAAGACTGGCCTCTAATCTCTCAGACATACAGTCACCGATCACTTTATTAAGTACCTTGTTTCTACACTCGCTGTCCATTTGTAGTTCCACTTGCCATATAGAAGCACTTTGTAATTCTGCAATTAGTCTGTAGTCCATCTGTTTCTCTACATCCTTTAAGTCAACTTTACTCTGTTGTTCTCTAACGGTCAGGACCCCCACAGATCAGGTACTATTTGGGTGGTGGATCATTCTCAGCACTGCAATGACACTGACTGGTGGTGTGTATGTGTGAGTAGTGCCTTTGAGTGGACCAGACACAGCAGTGCTGCTGGAGTTTTTAAACACTGTTCACTCTCTGTGCACCCTGTTAGACACATCTACCTTGTTGCTCCACCTTGTACAGTGGTGCTTGAAAGTTTGTGAACCCTTTAGAATTTTCTATATTTCTGCATAAATATGATCTAAAACATCAGATTTTCACTCAAGTCCTAAAAGTAGATAAAGAGAATCAATTAAGCAAATGAGACAGAAATATTATACTTGGTCATTTATTTACTGAGGAAAATTATCCAATGTTACATTTTACTGAGTGGAAAAAGTATGTGAACCTCTAGGATTAGCAGTTAATTTGAAGGATGACAATCAGGTGCGAGTGGGCACCCGGTTTCATTTAAAGAACAGGGATCTATCAAAGTCTGCTCTTCACAGCACGTTTGTGGAAGTGTATCATGGCACAAACAAAGCAGATTTCTGAGGACCTCAGAAAAAGGAGTTTGGACTCCACCAATCCACAGTCAGACAGATTGTGTACAAATGGAGGAAATTCAACACCATTGTTACCCTCCCCAGGAGTGGTCGACCACCAAAGATCACTCCAAGACCAAGGCGTGTAATAGTTGGCGAGGTCGCAAAGAACCCCAGGGTAACTTCTAAGCAACTGAAGGCCTCTAGAACATTGGCTAATGTTAATGTTCATAAGTCCACCATCAGAAGAACACTGAACAACAATGGTGTGCATTACAGCTCTCCAAAAAGAACATTGCTGCTCGTCTGCAGTTTTCTAAAGATCACATGGATGAGCCAGAAAGCTATTGGAAGAATGTTTTGTGGACGGATGAGACCAAAATACAATTTTTTGGTTTTAAAGAAAAGCGTTATGTTTGGAGAAAGAAAAACACTGCATTCCAGCATAAGAATGATGTCCATGAACTGAATCTCAAGAGAAGGTGGGTCATGCAGCAAGACAATGACCCTAAGCACACAAGCCGTTCTACCAAAGAATGGTTACAGAAGGATAAAGTTAATGTTTTGGAATGGCCAAGTTAAAGTCCTGACCTTAATCCAATTGAAATGTTGTGGAAGGACCTGAAGCGAGCAGTTAATGTGAGGAAACCCACCACCATCCCAGAGCTGAAGCTGTTCTGTACGGAGCAATGGGCTAAAATTCCTCCAAGCCGGTGTGCAGGACTGATCAACAGTTACAGGAAACATTTAGTTGTAGTTATTGCTGCACAGGGGGGTCACAGCAGATACTGAAAGCAAAGGTTCACATACTTTTGCCACTCACTAATGTAATATTGGATCATTTTCCTCAATAAATAAATGAACCAAGTATAATATTTTTTTTCTCTCATTTTGTTTAACTGGGTTCTGGTTATCTTTATCTACTAAAATTCGAAAGGGTTCACAAAAACTTCAAGCACCAGTCAGAGACAGTAGCTCATCTGTTGTTGCAACAGTGTTAGTCAGTGTTGTGCTAGTCATCTTCTAAGCCTTCATCATTGTTCACAGGATGCTGTCTGCAGGAATTTGGTGGCTGAACATTTTTGTTTGGTGGACTACTTTCAGTCCAGCAGTGGACACTTGGTGTTTAAAATACTCCAGCAGCACTGCTGCGTCTGTCCACTCTTTCCGGCACAACACACTAACACGCTACCACCACCATGCCAGTGTGGACTGCAGTGCTGAGAATGATCCATCACCCAAATAGTACCTGATCTGTGGGGTCCTGACCATTAGAGAACAGAGTACAGGGGGACTAAAAGTATGTTAGACAAATAGATGGGACTACAGACAAAATTATATAAAAAACTACAAAGCGCTTCCATATGGAAACGGAACTAACTAAAAATGAACAGAGAGTGTAGAAACAAGGGAGTGTATCTAATAAAGTGACCTTTTGGTGTAGGTGTCTGCAGTGGTGGGGCTAGGCATATTAGGGAATCCTGTGCCACAGAGTACCCAGCTGCATGGGTTTATTGTGCATATTCTGTAGTAGAAACAGTTTAGTGTAGTACAATCTACTGAAGTACTTACTTTCACATGGTCAGGCATGGCAAGCAAGCTTTTTCTGAAGCTCAGTGACCTGTGCTACCAGGACAGGAAAAGATTCACCACCAGAAGATCTTCGAAAAGAAACAGAAATGGAGACCATCACCCAGTTTAGTACAGTCGAACCCTGCTATCAAGAATTCCCGCTACAAGATATGGGAATGTACAAAATGGCATGGGTTATTACCGACAATAATATAGAAAATATACACAAGTATACAGTGCCTCCAAGTAGTATTCAACCCCCTGCAGCATTTTGTAGGTTTACACATTCGGAGTTAACTTGGCATTGTTACATTTGGACTGTAGATCAGACCCTGGACGTGTGAAATGCACTGCAGCAAAAAAGAATGTTTATTTCTTTGTTTACTTGTTTTTAAAATCGTGAAAAGTTTATTCAGGGTCAATTATTATTCAACCCCTCAAACCACCAGAATTCTGTTTGGTTTCCCTCAAGTATTAAGAAGAAATTGAGGCATAAAGAACAATGAGCTTCACATGTTTGGATTAATTATCTGTTTTTTCCCACCTTTTCTGACTATTTAAGCCCCTCCCCAAACGTTCTGAACAGCACTCATACATGGTCAACATGGGAAGACTAAGGAGCATTCCAAGGCCATCAGAGACAAAGTCGTGGAGGGTCACAAGGCTGGCAAGGGGTACAAAACCCTTTCCAAAGAGTTGGGCCCTACCTGTCCCCCACCATTGGGAGCATCATCCGGAAGTGGAAGGCTTATGGAACTACTGTTAACCTTCCACGGCCTAAAACAGCCTTTCAAAGTTTCCTCCCGTGCCGAGGCCCAGGCTTGTCCGAACCAGTCAAGGCTGACCCAAAGACAACAAAAGGAGGGAGTCTCCAGGAAGATCTCATGGCGGTGGGGGACATTGGTTTCAGTCAATACCATAAGTAACGTACTCCACCGCAATGGTCTCCGTTCCAGGCGAGCCCGTAAGGTACCTTTACTTTCAAAGCGCCATGTCAAGGCTCGTCTACAGTTTGCTTATGATCACTTGGAGGACTCTGAGGCAGACTGGTTTCAAGGTTCTCTGGTCTGATGAGACTAAGATCGAGGGGTCTTTGGTGCCAACCACACCCATGACGTTTTGTCGACAAGATGGCAACTGGCAATACGACCCCAAGAATACCATCCGCTACAGTCAAGCATGGTGATGGCAGCATCATGCTGTGGGGCTGCTTCTCAGGCAAGGGCCCTGGCCATATCTGTCCGCATCCACGGGAAGATGGATAGCACAGCCTACCTGGAGATTTTGGCCAAAGAACCTCCGTTCCTCCATCAAGGATCTTAAGATGGTCGTCATTTCCATCTTCCAACAAGACAACGACCCCAAGCACACAGCCAAGAAAACCAAGGCCTGTTTCAAGAGGGAAAAGATCAAGGTGTTGCAGTGGCCTAGTCAGTCCTCCTGACCTTAACCCAATTGAAAAACTTGTGGAAAGAGCTCAAGATTAAAGTCCACATGAGACACCCAAAGAACTTAGAACAACTTGGAGAAGATCTGCATGGAGGAGTGGGGCCAAGATTACTCCAGAGACCTGTGCCGGCCTGATCAGGGTCTTTTTAAAACGATTAATAGCTGTAATTGCAAACAAGGGTTTTTCCACAAAATATTAAACCTAGGGGTTGAATAATAATTGACCGAAATGTTTATGTTTAAAATGTATTATAATTTAACTGAGCAACTTATATTTTTTGTTTGTAATATTTAGGCATCTGTTAATAAATTCTGCTCTTGTTCAAAGTTTGAAGGCTCTAACTTATTTGCCACTTGTTAAATTTACAAAATGTGCAGGGGGTTGAATACTACTTGGAGGCACTGTATATACAGAAAAGAACACAGGAGTATTTAAATTAAGTAATTATTATACATACAGATGTATAAACAGAAAAAATATATAGTATTGTCAAATAATCAAACAATCGTGATTAGAAATAAGTAATCTGTGAATAAGAGTATACAACTGTTAACCCCACAACAACCAATCTAGGGTTGGGTTTGCCCAACTGCAGTCTCAGACTTTAGTCTTTTACAAATCTTTTAAGAATCTTTTCAGTCATCTAGTGTATGGGCAGCTTTACCTGCTCTCTGGGTCTGCACACCCCTCAGAGTTGTTCTGGTCTTCAGTGACATCACAAGGTTCCCCGAGCTGCTGCGTGTCTGGTCTTGGATGAAACTCTTGAGTATGACCATGTTGTTGGACCAGCTTGGCTACCCTACACTGGACGCCTTCTATAGCTCTTTGGGTGGACTGGAGGATCACATGGGGCTCAGATAAGAGAACGCTCCATAAAGCCTCATTAAGAGATTGTTTGTTAGCTTGGGTTCTGGACTCGATCTCAGCGCTGGTGTCTTCATCGTGTATTTCTGTGTGGTGGCCGTTAGCAGACTTTTTGCAGCTGTACCTCCACCAGTCTGTATACATGAGCTGGTAACAGACTAAAGCTTCCAGGCTTTGGGAAACAGCCAAGCTTTTTTCATCACCTTGCAGTAGCCTTTGTTTGTAGAATGCCACAGAATCCGTACCTGCAGGAAAAATACATTTACTAATGGATTAGGAATCGTTCGGGACTGGATTTGAACTGTGCATTTCTTAAGAGTTTGTTTTGTGTGTTTTTTGTTGTGTGTACATTCCCACCACAAGCGCCTCTGACAGCCACAGCAAGAGTATATTGACACAGAATAACAGGCTAAAGTGGTGCGCGATCTGTATAGTCCACCATAATATCTTAATTGCTGTTTTAATGATGTTCGAGCTGACATTATCGAGTCCAATTCCTCATCCAGCCTTACCTCCCTCAAACATATCCAATTCTGTCTGCCCGACGCTGCTGAGACTCAAACTCGGGTCTCCTCTGGGCTAGAACGCCGCACCAGCTAAGTGCCAGTATAACGATATTTGAATGAACTGTATCCCTCACCTTGTGGCAGGAGAAGCTGGCAGGTCTCAGCCATGAAAGAGAAATGATTAGCCTTGAATCCTTGAGTCACAGCTCCCAGGAGCTGCTCTACCACTGAGCCCCAGTCACCCAGCAGCTCACTGAGCACTGACAGAGTCACATCCAATGCCACATGAGATAGAAGCTGCAGAAGGTAAGTACACCACAGCTGTAAGTCTCATACTTTAACGTTAAATAATAATGAAAACGCATACAACGTTTTGAAGGAAGTTTAACAGAAATCTTTCTACAAGAAATCTGCTAGGACTCAAAGTTTAGAAAAAAAATGGATGGCTTGTATTTGTCTGCAGTTTGATCCAAAGGTCGAACTGTCTCAGAGTACAATTTCACTCTCAAAAACCAAAACGTTACCATCATACCTTTACTGGTAATGATTACACATGTACTGTTCTTGGCCTTGAAAGTCACTGACACATGATGATCTGAGTATGATTAGCTCACAACCAATCAGATTATGGGATTGTGCCATTGATTTAACAAAGACTTTGTCCTGGGCATGAATGGCCACTTCTGATCAGGATCATTTCAAGACATTTCCTCTGTTATTGGTATTAGTTAACTTTTACATTTACAGCATTTAGCAGACGCCCTTAACCAGAGCAACTTACAACCGATACGGTCTTACAATCCAAGCAATTGTGGGTTAAGGGCCTTGCTCAAGGACCCAACAGTGGCAGCTTGGCAGAGGTGGCACTGCTTAGCAGAGCTTGGCAGAGGTGGCACTTTGAAACTACAGCAGGTTAAGTGGAACTGCTTGCTCGTCTCCTAATGCTATATAATTACTAGTAATGCATGACCTTCTATTAACACTTCCCTCAATGTGACTTCAGTTCCTGAGTAGATGTTGCTTATGTAGTGCCATGGATGATCCCCCACACAGACCCCTCTCCCTCAGACAGTTGATTATATACTCAGCAAACGAATGTCCATTTGTCCATTTGTTCTGCTCCACTTGACACTTTGTAGTTCCATAGTTACAGACTATAATGCATCTGTTTCTCTATTTACTTTGGTAGCCCCTTTTACTCAGTTCTCTAATGGTCAGGACCCCCACAGGGCCACCACAGATCAGGTACTATTTGGGTGGTGGAGCATTCTCAGCACTGCAGTGACACTGATGTGGTGCTGTGATGACTGGATGAGACTGCAGTCCACTCTATCAGACACATCTACCATGTTGCTCCACCATGTAGATGTAAAGTGAGAGACAGTAGCTCAACTGTTGCTGCACAGTTTGTGTTAGTCATCCTCTAATCCTCTAGGATGCTGGTGGCTGGACATTTTTGGTTGGTAGGCTTTTTTCAGACTAGCAGTGAGACTGAGTTGACCTGATCCACTCACACCAGCACAACACTTCTGCTAATCCGTTCCTGATTAATTACCACTTACCTCCTTTATAAAAGTGCATGTCTGAAAAAGGGGGCTAAACAAACTTTACATTCCACTGTAATTAGGACTAAGTATCCATGTAAGCTTACAGATGTTGCCAGGTCAGGGTTAAAAATCAGACAAATCTCAGTGCCCGACGGTTTTCCGTGATATCCTGATATCTGGCAGCTTGTGTTATTTGCAACGTTAAATTCTGGACTTACTTGCTTTAGAGGTGTGCTGGCAGTAGCAGGTGGGTTCTCTATGGTTCTGAGCTGTTGGTGCAGTACTTTGAGCTGACCTTGGTCAGAGGTGTTGAGGCCAAATTCATTCTCCCATACTCTCTGAACAGCACAGCAGAAGCTCTCCTCTCTGGGTACAGACCAGGTGTGATTTGAGTGGGCGCTCCCAGTCACCACGCCGGTGTGAGACATTCTCTGGGTCAGCAGCTCACACACACAGAACAGAAGCCTGTGGCCCTGAAAAGATCAAAGAGCAGCATTAAACAATCATGAACAATTCCGAATATACACAAAAACTAAAGGTGCAGCAAAAAGATTGTGAAGCAAACACAGCAAAGCAGAGAACTCACTTAACTGACTTTCTTCTAACTGTAACCTATCTAGACCTTCAATCAGACCAACAGCTCCAAACTGTGATAGTTCCTCCACCATGCTTTACAGTTATGCTGAGGATTTGGTCAGCCCCTCCTTTTTCTAAGAGCCCTGCCTCTAAAAAAAAATGTATCTGTCCACAGAAGCTCCGTGTAAACACACACAGCCAGGGAATTACAAGTTGCCTCTGGAGACAAATCATAGCCTATCCTAACATTTGCATTGCAGCAGATTTGGCTGACTCACTGGATCTTCTAACCACAACAAAAACCGTTACTGACCAACAAGGTGTCTTGTGTGCTGAGGATATCTTGTGCTGCCAGCCAGTCCTGGGAGTGCACAAGCTCTTTGGCACATCTCAAGGAAAGCGTGTGGCACAGGCCGCTCTCTCCAGCTATCTTTGCCAGCTTGGCGGCTGTCTTCAGCGACATCACATCCCCTTTCTTGGCAATGACCTTGGCTGCATCAAAACTGGCGTCTGCAGCAAGATAGCTTTGGAGGACGTAAGAAGAAATCCATTCAAACCCCAGTTATGATTGAAATGCACCGGTGGAAACATTTCAGATTTCTTCATCGCGATATATTATATAGACAAACGTTTGTGGACGCCCAAAAAATGACATTCGAAACATGGGGATTTGGATGGAGTTTGGCAACCACATTGGAATTAACAATACTGAAACATGACTGTCAGGTCGACTTCTGATGTTAGACAATAAGCACTGGCTCACTTTGGGCATTCCAGTGGATTTTCAAGATGTCTGATGGAGATGAGGTCAAGGTTCTGGGCAAGCCAGCCAAATTCTCCATCAAAGCTGGCAAACCAATTCTCTATGGACTTCGTTAAAGGACAGCAGGGTAGAAAGTTGATGAACTGAAAAATAGTCACTGGGGTATCAGTACAACCCACATTGTTGGTCTTTGTAGAATCTACAAACCTATGTTTGATATTATAAAGATTTTACAAGAGAGGGCTTCTGAAATGGCAGAGCTCAATATTTAGAAGGGGTGTCCACGAACTTTTGTCTATATAGTGTATATCATCACAGTCATTCATTCATTAAGCCCGGTAGGCTCAGCCTACCATTTCGAAGCCGTAGTGTAATGGCCGTCCCTCTCCAGCACGGCAGCCCAGCTCATATAGAGGTCCTTCAGCACTGGATCCTCAGGCTGCAGTCTGGCTTTGGCCAGGGCGATGGCTTCTCTGTGGATAAACCAAACTTGCTAAGGTAAGCTTTCATTTACATTTACAGCATTTAGCAGACACCCTTATCCAGAGCGACTTACAATTGATACAATCTTACAATCCAAGCAATTGTTGGCTTAAGAACCCAACAGTGGCAGCTTGGCAGAGGTGGGATTTGAACCCTGGATCTTTTGGGCCATAGTCCAGTACCTTATCCGCTAGGCTACCACAGTCCAGTCCAAGCTTTCATATAATTTTAAACACAAATGCATCATGAAAACCATCTCTTGCCTGTAAAACTGGTGGGCTTTGAGGAGACTGATGGCTTCGTAGACTTTGTGGATAGACACGAGGTGCGAGGCTGCCTTGAGGAACTGCTCTTGCATACACAACTGCTTCACGTAGGCCTCAACTGTCCTAGTCCAGACCTGATAGCCAGCTAGAATGAACCAAACCACACAGTGATACGACATTTAAACATGTCTCATACCTGTATCTAGTAGGAGGCTGGTCAGAACACAGGGATGTATGACCATTTACTGAACTCTTCCAGGTCTTTTGTGGGTTACTGACCTTCACAAATCTCTATCCAAATCAGAATGAAACCTTACCCATAGGTGCCAAGCTCAGCAAGTGGTCAGACAGCTCTCCTTTCTCTGTGGCCAGTTGCAGAGCCCCAATCAGATCCCCTTTCCACAGCCTTAGATAAGTCATTGAGTCGTAGTGACCGGCATCCACATGGCTCTTTTCTGCACAGAAATACAAGCAATGCAAAATACAAATTCTGAATCAAAACGACTCCAGTCAAAGGAAGACAACGATTTTGGAACACACTGAATGGGCTACACAATCACTAGATCTCTTTTTAGTAATTATGAGATTATATGAAAGTTGAAGAGCTGAAAAAGGAACCACAAACTCTAGCTGGATTATGTAGTTAGTGGTAAGACTAGTGTTAATAAATCTTAAAAGACACTGATAGAAGTATTTTCTAATGTCATTAAGGCTGGAATTTAATCCCACCCATGTTCTACCCAATTCGGATTCGCCCAGTTCACTTGGTTGATATTTGAAGCTGAAAGAGGAGGCCATAGGCCAGCGAGAGCCTCCATACAACTAGCAATTGCCAATCACTCCTTTTCACAGAGATGCTGAGCATGTCCCCTTCTATACTGTAAATTGCTCTGGATAAGGGTGCCTGCTAAATGCTGTAGATGTTCTTACCTTCTTCCTGGAACACCCTGTAGAGAGCCTGTCTGTCTGCAAATAAACCCAGCTGGATGTGTTCTCCAATGCCTGCTACACAGCTTCCTGTCTGATCTGGGAAACAAGAGAAGGTGAAAATAGATGAAAACTGATAGTCCCTGCTTTTTTCATATGAGGAAAGAAGAGAAAAAAACACTGAAAATAGGAGTGTAGTTATAAATCGTAACACGACGCATCACAATGCAGAAATGTAACGATGTGCAACGTGGAATTGTGAAGATGTGCAACATGGCAATGTCACATGCGTTCTTTTTATGGCATCAATTGCGCCATATACGACAAATCTTAAGTTCCACAATGGAAACTGGAGAGATTTGAAACTGAAGATCTTTAAAGACTGGGCATAGCACAAAGAGATTGTTTACCGTGATTTTCAGTTTAAGAGAGCACTTATTTATACTTCTAGTTATTGAAAGAATTTTAATTACTTTGTTTAAAACCTTATACAAGAAAATTTGCATTGTTTACATTTCAGAAATAAAAAAAGGAATGTCTTTTTTTGGGACTTAAAATTGATAATCATGGGAAAATCAAATTCAAATCATGATAGGAGTGTATCATTACAACTGAAAATCTTCCATTTGTATCCAAGTACAGTCAAAGTATTATCGTAGCTTCCTACCTTGTTTGCATATATAAATCATGCTTTATTACTTTCACCATCTTAGAAACACTGAGGTACACTGCCTGGCCCCAAAAAAGGTCACCTGGATTTAACTAAGCAAATAGTTAAAAAAAAGAGCCTCTCATTGGATAAGTACTGCATTGGTGATTATGTTATTAAACCATAACTGATGCATTGAGTAGCTTCTCATTTGTTAAATAACCATGTCGAAAGGTATCCTGTGGTCGTGGAAAAGATGTTCATCTGTTTCAGAAGGGTCAGATTGTGAAAAGTGGTCCAGGGAGCATGAGACATCATTTCCACACATGGATTGGCCACCACAGAGTCCAGACCTGAACTCCATTGAGAATCTTTGGGATGTGCTGGAGAAGACTTCACAACATCAATTTCAACAAGATCTTTGGGGAAAAATGAATGCAGCTCAGGACAGAAATAAATGTTGTGACATTGCAGAAGCTTGTGGAAACCATGCCACAGCGAATGCGTAATCAAAGCTAAATGTGGTTCAACTAAATATTAGTGTGTGACCTTATTTTGGCCAGGCAGTGTATAAAGTCACGTAGCACTACTGTAACACCCTAATCGAAATATTGAAGTTCTGTGAAGCCCTACTTACCAGGTGTATATTTGACAGCTGCCAAAGTTAAGCAGTCCTGCTGCAGCTCATCTTTGGGTCGATGGTCCATGGAGGAACTAAGAGGCAGGATGGAGCGTGCCTTCCTCTTCTTCAATCCGAAATCTAAGAAAAACAGGGAGAAAGTACAACAATTCATAGTAATACAGAAATACTGGTACATGTCACTTGTTTTTGTTTAGGAGTTTTATCGAACGTCGTATCAGCATAATTGACTATATTCATGACAGACACAAGGTGTCATTGAAAACCTCAGGAAACCTTCAATGAAGACTGTGGGCAAGGTGTGGTTCAAGCTGGAGGAGGTTCCGTGGTGTTTTGGGGTGTTTGAATTATGCAGAATTGGGTCCTTCGGCTGAGATGGACAGTAGAAAAAGCTGCTGAACAACCACGTTTTGCCTTTTGCTTATTATCCTACCAAAAGACTATTACATTCCTATCCCTGAATTTCAAGATGAGAATTCTCACATTCACAGGGCTGCAAATGTGACTGATTGGCATGATGAACTTTCAGGAGCAGGCGCTGCAAAATCTGGACTGGCCTGCAAAATCCCCAGACATGAATCCTCTTGAAAATCTGTGGGATTACTTTGAACAATGAGTAAGATGTTCAGGGCAAGAGTGGCTGAACGTTGATGTTGCCTTGTCCAGTCCATGCCCAATCGAATTGCAGCTGTTATTCATGCTCGTGCAGGTATTATACACCATTAGGTAGATTTCAGTCACTAATTTTTGTCTGGTGAGCTTATTATTACATACACTGTTAAGTCGTGAGTTGCCTCAGCTCATGCTGAAAGAAGAGAGAGGGAAAAAAAAAAAAAAAAACAAAATGAGCTGACCTGGTTTGTCTTTCTTCTTTTCTTCCTTTTCATCCTTCTTTACTGCTTGGAAATATTTCCCCCCATTTTCAATTTTCTCTGTAGCACAAACACCCATGCTGGTCTCCATGGACAAACCTGAATCCAAAAAGAAATATATTCAGAATAGTGCTGGGTGGTATACCGGTTCAACCGGTACACCAGTGTTAATTTCCCATACAGTATGCATTTTTCAGATACCCCATAACGTTTGTTTGCTGACATGATGAGAAGGAAGCTTTATAGATTTCAGCTGTGTTCTGAGTGCTAATTAGCTAGTCAACTAGACAGTCTACCTAAATACTGCATTACTGATGATGGACTAGGGACACTACTAAGGGCTGTGTTATCCATTTTGAACACATCCATGTCTCCAGCATGGAAACTTTTACCGCGCGCTGTTTGGATTACATACATGGCGAAAATAAGCCGTGAAGGATCAAGCAAAAGTCAAAGAGGCTAAAGCTAACGAGAGCGCAGAGCCAGGCACAAGCCAGCAGCCCCTGCTATCTTTTTTAACAGAGCCCATACCGGCCAGCACTAATTCAGGACTGAATTTAGATATTTCTAACACTTGGCATTTCCAGTAGGAGGTGAGGGTTACCATTTACAGTGACGTCACTCTTGTGCTCAGTCTCTTCATCCTCAGCTTCATCTTCTGATTGTCCTTCATCCATCCCACTCCAGGTTCCTCCTTTCTCTTCTACTGCAGATTCATTCTCTCCTGTCTTCACCTTAGCTTTCTCAGTTGCTTTCTTCTTTTTCTTGGCTTTCTTCTGCGGCGCTTTCTTTTTCTCCATCTCCACCCGTTTCTTACCTGGTCAATCCAAAATTTGCTCAATCTGGCATTTTTTTTACATCATACTCAAGTAAACTGGATTTTCCAATACCCAGCATGTGAAACGGCTCTATACGCACTCTTTGGTGGTTTGACATGCTCCTGTTTAGATACAGCCCACTCCTGCACAGTGAAGTCATCAGCGCCTGTCCAGACCAGGTCAGGGTTAATTGGGGACCATTGAACACACAGCAGGCGCCCATTATGACCTCTGTAGTTACACACCGGCTCCTGTTTTAGCACATCCCACACCTGTGGCAAAGAACACACACACACACATATATTACACAGGACAGAAGCACATGAGGTCAGATGGCATGTGTGGGGTGATATGTCAAAAAGACAATATTCCTGCAAGTAGGAATGTAAAATGAGTTTTTAATCATTTCCATGAATCTCAGTCAATCTTGATAAAGCACAAGGCCCTCTTGTCCAACACAACCTCTTGTCTGAACTCACAAATGCTCTTCTGGGTGAATGGGCAAAAACTCCCACAGCCAGTCCAAAATCTTGTAGAAAATCTTCCCAAGAACAGTGGAAGCTGTGAAAGTTGCAAAAGGAGGGGGATCTCTATATTAATGTCTCTGGATTTAGAATGGGATGTCATCCGGCAGGTGTGCATTTACATTTACAGCATTTAGCAGACGCCCTTATCCAGAGCGACTTTTGATACAGTCTTACAATCCAAGCAATTGTGGGTTAAGGGACTTGCTCAAGGACCCAACAGTGGCAGCTTGGCAGATGTGGGATTTGAACCCTGGACCTTCTGGTCCAGAGTCCAGTACCGTAACCACTAGGCCACCACAGTCCCACAAACATTACACAGGTGTAATGTTTAGGTGTCCCAATACTTTTGTCCATATAGTGCATCTTAGGTAGAATATCAGGATCACCATGCGTTATACTGGGAGTTTTTTTTGCTCTGTCTTTGTAATGGGATATGGAGATGGTGAATAGTCAGAGACAGATAAATGGACAGTCTGATGGATAGACGAACAGATGGATGGATGGATAAATAAATTCTTGATGCTGTTTATCATTCAGTTCAACATATTCTTGTATTTATATGTAACGTGTTGGTAAGAAAGAATCAACATCTGATTATTTATAATGAAATTTTCATAAACTGCCTACAAATAATAATCTCTTGAAAATCTAGCATGATGGTAAGTGCTTATAAATAACTCAGTCTTTTGTAACCTCAGGGCATCTTAGGTTCATTATGACCTGGGAAATCTTCTCAAGGGACCATTAAAAATGTAATAATAAATTCTATTTATATTTTCTTGTGATGTTTTACTTAAATATTTTCATACTTTTTAGTTTTGGTTTGCTTTCTTTTTTTATGCAAAATTTTTCTAAACTTGATACTATTGCTATCATTTTTATATTGCAATTAAAAGGTCTTCATACTCAGACACTTGCACAGGTCCCCAAATTTACACACCGTTGACCGCCCCCTTGACGACAATCTCGGCCGACACATCACAATGTTTAAAAAGTGTTTGGGTAGTGTGATGCTCACCGTGGGGCAATCTCTAACTAATTTCTAAAGTCTATACCGATAATAGGGTGTCTACATTCACATTACCGCCCAGCTAGCATAGCATATAGAACATTGGTGCTGCAAATGAAAATGTATAAGTAGACTGCTTCGGTCAGATAAAAAGACCCAGTGAGGAAAATAGCAGACTTGCATGGGACTGTACCATTCATAAGCAGGACTGTGACAAGGCAGGAATCTGGTGAGGCTCCCATGCCACGTTGGTGACCTGTTGGTGTGACCAGAAAGAGTACGGAAGGCTTCGGTCACCAGGGACCTCGGGTCTCCGATGGGTTTCTTCATGAATAGTTAACAGAAAAGAAGTGAGCATTCACAATGCAGTTCAGTTTCTACCAAATTCCAAACTACACTCAAGATACCTTTACAGTACAGTTCCATGTTTGTACCATTCACTTAAATCTTTCAGCATACAAACAGTAATGTACCCCAAACATTCCACACACAAAAGTTATGTACAAAAGTATTGAGTCGACTTTTATTATTGACCCAAAATTAACTTATTTTCCACCAGATTTAAAATTAAATTTTTAAAAATTCCTAACAATGGACTTTCTGGATTTTGTCTTA
>JAJAGP010002052.1:104887-138926 GCA_025084515.1 Ancistrus triradiatus
GAGTGGATCAGACAGCAGTGCTGCTGGGGTTGTAAACAATTCAGTGTCAGATGTCTCACAGAAACAGAGCTAGTGCTTCTATATGGTACATGGAAGTGATAAAATGGACAATAATTTAGAAGCAAGGAGGTGTACCTAATAAGATTCAATTACCATGCACCTGGGCAGTGCTTTATATAATTACATTAGAACAAACTTATTTGTTATTAATCTAACCTTACAGGGTGACATTTCGACAATGCAAGAACAGTGTCATGACAGACCCACTCACCCATCTTCATTTCCGATGGCCAACACTTTTCTATCTGGCTTCCAGCTGAGGTCTGTGTGTGGTGAGAGCTTGTGCTGCAGACAGTTGATCGTGTTTTAGTAAAGACCATAACAAACCTTACTTGTACATACAACAAATGATCAACATTGAAAAAGATTTTGGTTTATAGACTATTCAAAAATATAGCCTGTGGAAATACAGTCAAACCCGACTATCAAACTCCTTCTATAAAGTATGGAGTAATTTAATCCCTCAACAAACTGTTCAGATCTATTAACCCACTACATTAAATGGCAGTTGGGAAAATAATGGAAGTACATGGTGTTCTGAATGGCCTCTTACCTTGTTTATTTAAGGTCACATGAGCATCAATGGATTTTCATGCCAGAAGCAAGAATACATTGATTCTAGTCACACACATTCATACTGCACCAATTTAGAGCAACCAATTCATTTAATGCATGTCCTCGGAGGAAACCGGAGTACCAGGAGTAAACTCACGCTGACACACGGAGGACATCAACTCCACACAGCTGGAGTCCATAGGAAAGAATAAATATGGGCTCCCATTTCCAAATATCCGTTATCTAAAAAAAACTTACCCATTCAGGTAATGGGCTTTCACTGTATTATGATTTGAAAAGTTGCTCATTTTCCAGTCAAATGGCATGCTACCATCTTACATGTAAGGACACATTCATAAAAAAATAAACCAAGTCAAGATGCAGATACTCGCCAAACCAAAATGAACAAGCCTGTGGGAACGTCTTACTTTGATTGTTGTTTGTGTCACAGATGAGTTTATCGATGTTGCTGGCCTCTGCTGCCAGCTTCCAGGGGTCATGCTGAAAGATCACACCCTCTCCAGCACAACTGTACAGGCTGTAGGAAGGCTTGTCTTCTGAACCTGAGAACATGGGACACTCTCAAAACAATGGCAATGCACAATGTATTTGTTCAAGAACCAAAAACCTTAACATTCTGCTATTTTGTCATATAAAAGCTCCAGTTAATGTTTGTGGGTCCAAACATTCCTACATTTTTCCAAGTATTGCTTTTCTTATGACAGTGTTGTTATCACGGAAGGAGACTTCAACAATGTAGATCTTGAATCAGTGGGGTGACACGATGCATCGCTATGCAAAAAATGGGACGATGGAGGAGTTCTTCTTTACTGCACCATCTACTGCAACTGCATTTTTTGAACACCAGAGGGCAGCATAATACATCATGCTCACAGTCACATATCCCATTCTCAATGAGATCTCCAATTTCTTTGAACGGCTTGGGTCTAAAGATACTTTTTGTTTAGGTTTTTATACAAAATAACTACACATTATTGTGAATTACTATTCGTCAAAAATAAAGGAATTTATAGTAATTACTATTTTTTTTACATACGTTACATATAATATACACAGTATATATTAAACTCTTCGGTTTATGATGCATTCATCTTACGATTTATTTGTCAGAACTTATCTCCATCGCATACAAACCCGTATACTACATGTTAAGCAGCAAAACAGGCCCAAACCGTGACACTACCACCCACCATTGTTTCAAAGATGGGATAAGGTTGTTATGCTGGAATGCAGTGTTTTCCGTTCTCCAAACATGAACGCCTTTCTTTTAAACCAAAAAAGTTCTATTTTGGTCTCATCCGTTCACAAAACATTCTTCCAATAACCTTCTGGCATTGTCCACATGATCTTAGCAAGCTGCAGATGAGAAGAAAATGTTCTTTTTGGAGAGCAGTGGCTTTCTCCTTGCAACCCTGCCATGCACACCATTGTTGTTCAGTGTTCTTTCTGATGGAGGACTCATGAACTCTTAACCATTAGCCAATGTGAGATGAGGCCTTTCAGTTGATTAGAAGTTGCCCTGGGGTCCTTTGTGACCTCAACAAACTATTACAACGCCTGCTCTTGGAGTGATCTTTGGTGGTCGACCAACTCCTGGGGAGGGTAAACCAACGGTCTGGGAATTTCCTCCATTTGTACACAATCTGTCTGACTGTGGATGGTGGAGTGCAAAACTCTTTAGAGATGGTTTTGTAACCTTTTTCAGCCTGATGAGCATCAACAACTTTTTCTGAGGTCCTCAGAAATCTCCTTTGTTCATTCCATGATACACTTCCACAAATGTGTTGTGAAGAGCAGACGTTGATAGATCCCTGTTCTTTAAATAAAACAGGGTGTCCACTCACACCTGATTGTCATCCCATTGATTGAACCTGACACTGAACACCTGACCCAAATTTCACCTTCAAATTAACTGCTAATTCTAGAGGTTCACATACTTTTGCCACTCACTAATATGTAACAATGGATCATTTTAATAAATAAATAAATAAATGACCAAGTATAATATTTCTGTCTCATTAGTTTAACTCTGTTCTCTTTATCTACTTTTAGGACTTCTGATAATGTTTTAGGTCATATTTATGCAGAATTATAGAAACTTCTAAAGGGATCACAAACTTTCAATCACCACTGTACATTAACCTACAGTTGGGCAAAATCATTAACACAAAGCCTATTCTATAATGTGTTGAATATCTCATGTAATTTATTGAATAATGTATTGAAAGTGAAAACCAAAATGATTAGTCCATAGGCGGACAGAGGGCACTGCTGCTCAGCTGAGTCAGCTGGCTGCTGCCCAGATGCCCAGCATCTGCAGAGTGTATCGTACTGCATCTCGCTTGCCTGGCGAAATAAACTGAAATGCAGAAGTTAGAGCACGGTTTCTTCTGAATGTTTATTTATTCATATTATCAGATCCTAGAAGAATCATAAACCGGGCCATCGTGAGACGGACAGTACCTGTAAATATGGGTTATGAGGACACTTGGTCCTAACAGTGATATAAATACACACACCCACACACTCCTACCCTTCTGCCTCTATATCTGTGGCTCGCTGAACATAAAAGCAATTATCTCCTGCGTCCCTTGGCCCAGTGATAGATAAAGTGATAAGGAGAGCTGTGCTGCAGCCAGGCTCAAAATGAAGTTTCAGCTCCTCGGTTTCCCAGCAAAATGCCCATAAGGGAATCGAGTTATACATAATCTCACTCAATTACTGCTGCGCACAAAAGCTGCACGGGGTGACACTCTTTAGTGACAGATGAGTCTTGGCACTGCTCTTATTCTAATATTTGCTGAGCAGCAAAGTAATGAATGAAATGAAGTCGCTCAAACGTTGCGAAGCTACTCACCAAATGACAGAGGTGGGACAGGAGGGCCCCAGTCCAGAGAGTACACGGTCTTACGATGGTACGTGCTGGAGATCTGGGGAGGCCTATGTATGCACATGCACACACAAACATATAATTGTTTGTTTGTTCATTTAACATCGCTATCAGCATCAGTGGCCATTTCAGTGACACACACAAGGTTTCATCAAGACTAGTCATACATGTACACTCAAGTCAATGTCAATTTAGCGTATTCAATTAACCTAACACGCATGTCTTTGGACTGTAGGAGGAAACTGGAGCACCCGGAGTATACCCACAGACTTCAAGACCCAGGCCGCTTCATCCTGGGACTGAACCCAGGACCTTCTTGCTGCCAGGAACACATGAACATCTACTCAGCCAATCACAAAGTAGCAGTGCCATGCATAAAAATCATGCAGATACAGGCCACCAGCTTCAGGTACATTTACATTTACAGCATTTAGCAGACGCCCTTATCCAGAGCGACTTACAATTGATACAATCTTACAATCCAAGCCATTGTGGGTTAAGGGCCTTGCTCAAGGACCCAACAGTGGCAGCTTGGCAGAGGTGGGATTTGAACCCTAGACCTTCTGGTCCATAGTCCAGTACCTTACCCGCTAGGCTACCATAGTGCTTTTTTAAAAGTTATCAACCATCAAAATGGGGTAAAACTGACCTCAGTGACTTTGACCATGGCATGATTGTTAGTGCTAGATGGGCTGGATTGAGTATTTCTAGAATAGTCTCCCTTCACCAGGGACCATATTCATAAAGATTCTCAGTGCTAAGAGTAGCTCCTAGTGACGAAATACTAAGAACACTTGTGGTGGGTTCCCTCGAAGTTCAGAGTAGATCCTAGTAAATATAAAAGTTATGCATAAAGCACCCTAAAAGAGCTTCTAAGGTGAAAAACTGTAGGGAGTAGGCAGGAGGACTTTTAGGAGGCTTAGGAGTTCTCTTAAAGCTAAGGAGAAAAATCCGAAAAGATGACGAAGCAGAAGAAGTGTTCTCCAAACACTGAATAACTGAGTTAATCAAACGCTACAGTTAGACCGCATCTCCATCTGCATGAATGGTCAAGCAACGGTTTCTGTCTGCCATGACACCTCTCTAATTTTATGCCTCATGTTCACATTTGGGCAACAAAAACACGGCCCAAAGTATCAGAACATCAGGACACAGTAAAGATGTTGAGACATGAGCATAATGGTTCTTACTTGTTGGAGAAGGCGTCATAGATTCCTACTTTGCCATCATCTGTGCCAAATGCTAAGGACCCTTCCTTGGTGGGATGCCATGCCAGCTGTCAAACAAGGAAAGTTAGTAGTCTGAAAAGCAACCAGCAAGCAAACAACAAAAAGTACCCTACCAACCTTGGCCAGATTACAGTAATTTATATTACACAAAAAGTGCTGTCGCACTGGAGGAACTTTTTCATAGTTCTTAGAACTGTGCCCCCTTTGCCGTGTGTTTGCACCGCAGAAGTTGGGGACAACTGTAGTTCTTAGAATGACATGTATAGGGACTTTTTTAGCTCCTCCTTCAAGGCAGGGTCTTTTCTAAGTGCATAGGAACCCTGAGCAACGCAAGTATGAGGTAACTGGTCCAAAACGTAGTGACTATAGACTACGTTCCCACAGCAGACAAAATGGCCCAAATCCAAATTTTTTTAGGTTGTCAATACATTTTTGGCTAGTCTCAAACCACAGTATCTGTCATTTCATACGCTCATTAATCACTTGTGTTTTCAGCAGCATTTCTGATACAATTACATATTATTTGCAGTTCTCTTTCCCTTTATATTCACATTAAAGCAAAAAAGACTGACTGTGCAAGAGCTGGTCAATGGCCATTTCGGTCAACAACCTGCTTCCCAGAACGTAAAGTGGCCGTTAAACCGTGCATACCTGTATTAAAACATCTGTATAAGAGACAAGACCCTTCCCATAATTTTAAACTAACTTCAATGATGCCTTCCTTTGGATCCTTTGGTACACAACTTTAAAATCTCCATGAGGGCATCATCCTCAGCATTGCCTCTTAATAATCACCACAGACAGCCTTACCACCATACAGGTCATCAGATACAATCAGTGTTATGAACATCTTGCTGAGACTTACAGCAGTAACTTTAGATTTGATCCCCTGCCAGTAGGTCTTTGTGTCATATGGGTTCTGCATCGATAGTGTGTTCCACACCCGGATCATGCTGTCTCCCACTCCTAGTGCCAAACAGCCTGTGCCCACAGGAGAGAAACTCATGGAGTATACAAAGCCTCCTAGTGTGGGCAGAGTCCAGCAGCACTCCAGAGTGGCCAAATCCCAACACTTAATCTGCACACAAACAAAAGACACACACTGAAAATCTTCATCAACATAATGCATTACATCAGCTGGGTTCAGTTGTATGAGAACTAGACTTGTGGTATATGGTACTGTGCAATAATCTTAGGCCACCATTAGATTTGTTGTTTTAGCAATCGTATAACATACTGACGACTGGACCCAAAAATCTAAATTTTGGATTCGTCAATCCATTATACTCTATTCCACTGATCTTAACTCCAGTCTTTGTGAGCTTTAGCCTATCTTAGCCTTTTCTGTTCCCCTTATAAACATGGTTTCTTGGCTACTACCCTTCCAAAAAGACCATTCCTGATCAAGCTTCTTGGAAGGTAGAAGGGTCAACTTGGTATCCTGATGAAGCTGCCAGATCCTGCTATTGTTCAAGTGTAAAGGGAGGTCACATTAAATATTTGTCACTGTAGTCACTGAGTATAGAAGCTGTTTTTTTAAAAGTTTTTATTAGTACCGCATAGAAATTTCCTGCATTTTCTGGTTGTAATCGAATAAAGAAACTGAGAAATAATTATATATGGTCATTATACTATTGCTATAACAGTAATATATCTAATCTAACAGTAGCCTAAGACTAAAGCTAAAATTTTTGGGTCCAGTCGTCAACAATATGTTATATATGGTCATTATCCTCATTGCTAAATCAACAAATCTAATGGGTGGCCTAATATTTTTGCACAGTACTGTACATACAGAGACTATAGAGTTAATTAGCCATAATAGTAGTGGATCTAGGGTGGGATGGTGGTGCAGTGGTTAGCACTGTCACCTCACAGCTCCGAGATCCTGGTTTGATTCCGACCCCGGTGGAGTTTGAATGTTCTCCCCGTGTTCACGTTGATTTTCTCACAAAAGCACCTCTAGGCTAGGCACCGGCTTACCCCGACTTGGATCTTACCTCTCTGTCCATCGACGTGCTGATCAGAAGCTCTCTGTCCCCAACAAACACTGAGCTCATGTTAAATACGATACGGCTGTGGTTTTGACCATCCGATGAGCTGCCCAGCAAGGTCCACTTCTGCTTTCCTGATCTGGTGAGGTCCCAAGCCACCAGCTCTCCACTGAGCACGACCACACAAGCACATTTAAAATATTTTAAAAGGTGGACGATGATATGGGAGAAAAATCTTTTGAAAGCCAAAAAGACAAAATACCCAAAGCAGCTGGAGATGACTTGAGACGGCCTTCCCTGGGGCCAGTGCACTGTGAGCCAGAGTCTCTCCTTTACACTTGGGTCCACTCCTACCCCTCGCCTCTTCAGAAAGGGCAGCTTCAGAGTCATTACACCTACAGGTTCAATCACAGATACACATTAGCAGGTATAATGGTGTACAATGAAAAACCAGTGTAGCACAAACTCCATCCCCCAAGGACAGCCACCACATCTGATCCCAGATCACATATATTATCTCCTGATAATGTTGATCAGAAAATGCCAACTACCACTTTAGGGGTGTCCAAAATCCAGCCCTAGGGACAGATTTTAATTGTCAGCCTTAAGAATGCATTAATAATGGCCCGCTTTAAAAATGCTCTCACATTAAAAAACATTAATTGTTCGGTAAGTTTGTATGTTTTTGTATTTTGAATAGAGTGTTCGGAATAATTAATTAATACTACAAGAGAGACCGGCCCTTGGGTAGTTTGACATGGTCCATCCTGGCCCCCTTTGAAAAAAAAAGTTTGGACACCCCTGTAACAGATGATTAGTGGCAGTTCTCTCACCTTTGCCTCTGGCTGTGCTCCAAATTCTGACAGTCTGATCCCGACTACCTGAAGCAAGGAAGCCACCCACCTCACTTGGCTCACTGGGGACATCTGTAAACGAGGGTGACAATGGGTGAAATGTGCACGATAAAGCTGACGTGACATGGATTACATCCATCGTGATCCAAATACCAGCATTGTCCTCTGGACGACTGTATAGCGTTTCCTCTTTGGGATCCGGACACCAGGCCAAGGCGTGGATCTCCTCATCATGACCTCGTAGTCGATGAATCACCTCACCTTTTTTGCTGATGTCTATCAGTGCTATCATTCCATCCTTGTACCTAAAAGAAAACAGATATACATATCTCAGATTTCTTAAGATTTCGACCGTCTAATAGACCAGATCCACGAGCAGAGGTGGGAGTTAAAGAGTGGAAGGCCATTATTTGTGTGCGTAACTACCTTATTGGTCGGCCTGCTCGTTAGTCCACATTTAGACTACAGACTGTTCTAACTTGGTAGATGTGTTTATAGCCTTTTTTTAAAAAGAAGTTTCTTGTGTGTGTGGGTGTGTGTATGGCTTTACGCTACATTTGTAATAAACTGTACATGGAGTTCGTAAGTGTATGTGCCTGTCCTATTGCAAGTAGTACGGCTTTATTTGCCCCACCGACTATAAGTATATAAACACATTTACTTGTTGAGTCTATTTCAGCTGGCTGATCTTTGTTTTTCGTAATACTGTCTGTCAACGCATTTTTTTGTTTCCATTGTTTTAGTATCAGGTTCATCATTTATACAAAATACTATGTATACTGAAAATACAATACACTGTTACGACCCTGCTTAGGGGAAAGCCGTGACACTTAAGAGGATGGTATATTGTGCATTTCCATAAATTAAAAATGCTGTGGCATTGGGGATGCTGTACAAATGGTAGTGTTCCACTCGTGTTTTCAGCTGTATCTCTGACATTTAGGTAGCAAAGTTTTCTTGTGCAAACACCCTTTATATTTGCATTATGGTAGTCTGAATAGACTATGTGACTATGGTAATGTCCAGTCATTCCAGTCAACGTGTGATCTGAGGTCTTACCCAATAGCAATATGACTCTCCGTGTGTGGAGAGCAGGAAAGGCAGAAGATGGTTCTGGGCTCAGGGAAGAAGCTGCGCGTGTCGCCCCTCCCAAACCAGTAACACACCACAATGCCTTTCTCATCTCCAGAAACCAGCAAAGCCTTCTGCACTGGAGACCACTGTATAGCCGAAACCTTGCTCTGCATGCGTACACACAAACACATAAGGAGTAATAAAATAAATAATAATCAAGCATTCATTAGTTCCGAGTTACATCATTTTTCAAAGAATTCAAGGTTTTGCCAGATCATTGTTGGGTCCCTGTGAAATCTGCCTTCTCTTAACACCAAATCCACCAGATGGAGCATCAATTACACTTACAGAAATTCCACAGCACTCTACCATTCGCTTTTAAATGGTACATCAATCGTCTGGTGACATCCGCTGGTAAAGCGGTGGAATTACGTGCACATCATGAAATTCGTTTGTGAAAACCAATTAGGTATTACGAAATACTTCAGCCAAAAACCAAGCATGGTATCTTATAGTATCAATCATTGTCTGTTAATACGTTATATAACTATGGTGGTTATATAGTCAAAATGGTGCTAAAGGGATTCAAAGTTTAGCTGAACCCTGCCAACCAATCGTTGGTTATAGCACATATTTAGATTTACATTTACAGCATTTAGCAGATGCCCTTATCCAAAGCAACTTACAATTGGTACAGTCTTACAATCCAAGCAATTGTGGGTTAAGGGTCTTGCTCAAGGACCCAACAGTGGCAGCTTGGCAAGGGTAGGATTTGAACCATGGACCTTCTGGTCCAGAGTCCAGGACCTTAACCACTAGGCTACCACAGTCCCATATGACAGTAGACACTCAATGTCCATTAGTTCTTGTGGGATGATGAAAAACATCAACTCATCCTGTAATGTTCAAAGACTTACAGTGGGGCCAAAAAATATTTAGTCAGCCACTGATTGAGCAAGTTCTCCTAGTTAAAAAGATGAGAGAGGTCTGTAATTTTCATCATAGGTACACTTCAACTATGAAAGACAAAATGAGAAAAAATATCCAGGAAACCACATTGTAGGATTTTTAAAATATTTAAGTGTAAATCATGGTGGTAAATAAGTATTTGGTCAATAAATTTGGTCCAACTCAATACTGAAAAAAAGCAAGATTTCTGGCTCTCACAGACCTGTAACTTCCTCTTTAAGAAGCTATTCTGTCCACCACCCATTACCTGTATTAATGGCACCTGTTTGACCTTGTTATCTGTATAAAAGACACCTGTCCACAGCCTCAAACAGTCAGACTCCAAACTCAAGACCAAAGAGCTGTCAAAGGACACCAGGAAGAAAATTGTAGACCTGCACCAGGCTTGAAAGAGTGAATCTACAATAGGCAAGCAGGTTGGTGTGAATAAATCAACTGTGAGAGCAATTGTAAGACATACAAGACCATTGATAATCTCCCTTGATCTGAAGCTCCACACAAGATCTCATCCGTGGGGTCAAAATGATCATGAGAACGGTGAGCAAAAATCCCAGAACTACATGGAGGGACCTGATGAATGACCTGCAGAGAGCTGGGACCAAAGTAACAAAGGTTACTATCAGTAATACACTACGCTGAGAGGGACTCAGATCTGCAGCAGTGCCGGCATGTCCCCCTGCTTAAGCCAGTACATGTCCAGGACCGTCTGAAGTTTGCCAGAGAGCATTTGGATTATCCAGAAGAGGATTGGGAGGAGAATATCATGTCAGATGGATGAAACCAAAATAGAATGCCGAGTGGCATCCAAAGAACACCATACCTACTGTGAAGCATGGGGGTGGAATCATCATGCTTTGGAGCTGTTTTTTCTGCAAGGGGACAGGACGACTGATCCGTGGTAAGGGAAGAATGAACGGGCCCATGTATCGTGAGATTTTAAGCCAAAACCTCCTTCCATCAGTGAGAGCATTGATGATGGAACATGGCTTGGTCTTCCAGCATGACAATGATCCCAAACACACCGCTCGGGCAACGAAGGAGTGGCTCCGTAAAAAACATTTCAAGGTCCTGGAGTGGCCTAGCCAGTCTCCAGACCTTAGCCCCATAGAAAATTTGTGGAGGGAGTTGAAAATCTGTGTTGCCCCAAAACATCACTGCTCTAGAGGAGATCTGCATGGAGGAATGGGCCAAAATACCAGCTACAGTGTGTGCCAACCTGGTGAAGACTTACAGGAAACGTTTGACCTCTGTCATTGCCAACAAAGGTTATGTTACAAAGTATTGCGTTGAACTTTTATTATTGACCAAATACTTTTTTTCCTCCATGATTTACAATTAAATTCTTTAAAAATCCTACAATGTGATTTCCTGAATTTTCTTTCTCATTTTGTCTCTCATAGTTGAAGTGTACCTATGATAAATTACAGACCTCTCTCATCTGTCTAAGTAGGAGAACTTGCACAATCAGTGGCTGACTAAATACTTTTTTGCCACACTGTAAGTTACGGCCTTAAACTAGGCACCTGACAAACAATCTCCTGCCTCCCTTTGAGTGTCTAAGACTCTGGACTGCTAACTGGACGTTTAAATCCCAGCTCTTCCACGCTGCATCTGTTGCCTTCCGAAGCAAGAACTTTAACTACTCTGGATAAGGGTGTCATGCAGTCAGAAGCCAGATGAGTCTAATAAAGTGTCCAATGCTATGCCGGATGCACCTGTATGATGTGGTATCCACTGTGTGTCAGTACCTGATGTGCTGTGTGTTCTGCCACCACCGCCTTCTGCTCAATATCCCAGATCTTCACTGTCTTATCATCTGAACTGCTGGCACAGACGTGTTCCTGCCCATCATGCTGATTGAAGGTGAAGCCTGAAACTCTTTCAGTGTGACCACTGAGTTCACCTAAAGAGACGATTATAAAGATGAGAAAGGAAACATATGTCACAGAAACACAACCAGATCTCAAACACATTCACTGATCCTACCCAGGACCATCGGTGAGGATGCGGTCACTTCTACCAGGAAGATTGAGTTTTTAGCTCCGAAGCCTAGCACGCCTTTACTGTTCACATCACTGCAGCGGGAGCAGTACCAGTTAGGAGAGGCTGGGAGAAGTCGTTCGTGCATCCTGATTAGATTTCAGTCACAACATGCAAAGCTGTAAACTTCATACAGGACTCCTCAACAACCTGCCAGGTCTGCACCCTTCACTCTCACATGCGGCTTCCATTACTTTCCCACCAGCATTCTGCCAAAGCCCGCCTCTTATCCTTGCATTGGCTAATATTTATAAATTGTAACTATCACTTGAACAGCCTCCAATCAGCATATACAGACTCCGAGCCTCCATAGCCAATCAAATCACAGAAGGCGGTTCCAATCACAATACGGGTGGGAACGAAAAGCTAACGCGGATTCTCTGACAACATTGCCGTCTATAGACACTATGTGTCGCAAAAATGCTTCCTTCACGTGCTCCATAGATTGTCAGACGACGTTTAGAGAAGAGTTGAAGACAGTAATTTATTTTATGTTCTCCCAACACAGAGTTAAACACTCAAACCAACTACCTACCATATGAACTTCACAACAATTAAATTAAAGCAAAACAGTAGTGGTTATTTAATTATTATCAATATCATGGGGATCCTGGGCCTAACCGGCAGCACAGGATCCCCCAAGATGGAAAGCTACCACTGTGCCAAGCTACCACTGTTGCGTCCTTAAGCAGGAACACAGTTGCTTGGATTGTAAGACT
Source organism: Ancistrus triradiatus (assembly GCA_025084515.1). NCBI lineage: Eukaryota > Metazoa > Chordata > Actinopteri > Siluriformes > Loricariidae > Ancistrus > Ancistrus triradiatus. The sequence continues at coordinate 117,293 of JAJAGP010002052.1, forward strand.
GTATCACTTGTAAGTCACTTTGGATTAGAGTATTTGCTAAATGACCAAAAGTAAATGTAAATGGGAATCAACCCCGGACAGGCGGCTGCTGGACTGGGTCTCTAGCCTTGGGGCGCCACCTCACGAAATTATAGTGTAGAATCAGGAATAAGTCACATATGTGGAAGTCACAAGGAAGTCTCAAGTCTTAAACTTCAAGTCTTAAGCAAGTCCCAAGTTACTGTGGTAATATTCAAGTAAATCAAGTCTCAAGTCCCCGCTATAAGTCGAGCAAGTCTCAAGTCAAGTCATATGAAATAATTATGCTCCAACTCTAGTTTCCACATTTAAATTAATCAAAAGTCAGTGGTTGTAAAGAGTTGAATTTTATTTTCATTATTAACAAATACTGTTGCATTTCTTCTTGGACTTTTAACTCATCTGTCGAACTCATCATGCCAAATAGTCATGTGCACAATTAGGACACCCAGTGAGAAGACACAGTTATGTACATTTCGGTGTGCATTTTGTAGTGGTGGATGAAGTTGGATGTGGTAGTGGTTGTGTTTCTGGTTTTGGATATTGCTATTTTCTTTTTACTAATTTAATCAACATCTTAATCCTTAAATCCAAACTTTGCTATTTTTGGAATAGTCACATCTATGTTACCAGCTTCTTTGTACATTTGTCTCTGCTGATTTCCTGTGTTCTAATAGCTTGCCAGATTTGTGCACGTTGAAACAGAAATCACTCAATCATGTTTAAAAAAAAAAAAAAGTCATTTCGAGTCACCTGTCTCAGTTCTAAATCAAATCTAATCTCATAAATACCAAGTCAAAGTTAAGTTGATTATTTTATCAATGGTATTCAAGCAAATCTCAAGTCCTTAAATTTGTGACTTGAGTGTGACTCAAGTCCAGCCATGTGACTTGAGTCCCCAAACTCTAAGACATGGTTTGCAAAGTTTGAAAATTGGAAATAACTTAGCACAGTCTTTACATTTCAATGCCTACAATTTCAAATATATTTAAAAACTAACTATCATTAGGGGTACGCAAATGTTGTTGCATGTGTTATATGAAGTCACAGAACCTAACTGTTAATGATGTACTAAAGTATTCAGAAATGTTATATTTAACTGTGTTTCTTTGTAAAGTTTACTGTTTCATTTAGAAAATCAACAAAGTCTGTCAACTGAACAAGTGTGCCCAAAGTTTTGCATGAAACTGTGAAAATGTAGGTGCAACTCAGACGGAAAGTGTCATACACAGTAATGCTAACAGTACACAGATAGCACAAACCACAAAAAGATTTTAACCAAGTGGTCTCATTGTAGCGCATATAAACATATATAAAAATTGTACACATTTTATATTATGTACATGTAATATTAAATTTAACGTTGCAGATATTGTGTTATAAACTAAAAGACATTATAACCTCAGAATACACGGTCAGAAAATGGCAGTTCTGAGTTATTGAACGCGTCCTCGTTGCGACACTGCAGGAAACGTGCTGTTACGGATTCAGCATGGCGGCCTCCGCTGTATCGCCGAGTGGTAAGGGTAAATAATATTGTATTCACAGCTTTATGTTTGATTATTTAAAAAATTATCACTCATTAACATGTTATTATTACACAGGTGGCGCATTCCTCAGTCGTTTGGTTGGACAGATTTACTCAAGGTGTGTAAATCTTTGTTTTGGATTAAATGCAGACTCCAGTCATCAAGGGCAGAGAGAAAGTGTTTCTTAAAATTTCTGATCACTAGGGTTAGATATAGAAAAGTAATTCGACTTGCTTTCTTATATTCGAACGGTCCATATATTCGATCTGTTTGTGTTATTATATGTGTACTATTTGGGTGCTGGATCATTCTCAGCACTGACACTGATGTGGATGTGATACTACAGCAGTTCTGCTGGAGTTTTTGAACACTGTGCTTACTCACTGTCCACTCTATTATATACACCTACCTAGCCGGTCCACCTTGCAGATGTAAAGTCAAAGACAGCAGCTCATCTGTTGCTGCACAGTTTATGTTCGTCTTCCTCTAATCCTTCCTCAGTGCTCACATTACGCTGCCTACAAAATGCTACAGGATGCTAGGAGGCTGGGTATTTCTGGTTGGTGAACTGTTCTCGGTCCAGCAGTGACACTGAGGTGTTTAATAACTCCAACAGCACTGGTGTGTTTGATCCACTCAAACCAGCACAGCACACACTAACACATCACTACCACGTCAGAGTCACTGCAGTGCTGAGAATGATCTCTCTCTCTCTCTCTCTCTCTCGCTCTCTCTCTCTCTCTCTCAATCAATCTTTCTGGACCTCCAGGTTTCTTGCTCCTTCCTTTCAGGCCTCCTGTCTTCACACCAGTGCTGTATTAAACACCAAAAACTGGGAGAAGAAAAATCGCATTTTATATCCACCTCAGGAGAAAGATGAGCCCCGCAGACCAGCTGTTAGTGAGCCTGTTTCCCACCATTTCCATACCTCATAGCTACAGCCCTGTAAACTGTTTTACATCATTGCAAACATTTACATTTTGTTTAATTGTGTGCTTATTGTCAGGAGATCTATCACAGCAGACGTCAAATTAAGTATAGCAAAGACAAGATGTGGTACCTGGCTAAGCCTGGTAAGTGATACGAACAGCCAAAAAACACTACAGCGTAGATTAATGTATGTTTATGCACTCATGTACATATGCACTCCATATGGCCTCCACTTTTATCCTAAGCGTCTTGATTAAAACCTGGATTCGGTTCACTTGCTTAGCAAGAGCGACCAGATTCAGGCGAAAACTCGATTCGTGACTAACGATTTGCATTCCGTACAAAGTTCACAGTAACCCTTGCTCAAATAAGATTTCTGCTGTGTTTATCGTGCTTTTCTTTATTTTTAAATCTACAGTGCTGTATTCTTAGTACAAATAAGTCCCCATGGGTTCTTAAAAGGTTAGTTGTAAGAGCCAACCGAAAGGGAAACTGAGTCCTCTAGAACCCAGGCTGCAGCTAGCTTAGCTGCAGCCTTATACAGTGTGGACTTTTGGAGGTCTGGAACAGATTAATTCAGTTTAATTTTCGTTTTTGGTTCTTGATGAGCCTTCGGAACGAATTAACGACGAGAGCTGTGGTACCACCGTGTAGTGATATCATGCTGGCATAACATGGCTGGCATAAGATAAGATGCCATGCCAGCTCAAGAGCATGCTACAGCAAAAGGGGGAACATGCCAAATACCGATAAATTCTGAAAAATAACTGTGTAATACTGATTTTATGATTTGTAATGAAAAACACTGAATTAAAGTAGAAGTGTTGAGCTCAGACCTTTGGCCCCTACTATATGCTTTGGATCAGTGTCCCATTGGAAGAGCCAACCATGACCAAGTTGTAGTTTCTAGAAAGAAGCTGCCGTATTTTCATTTACTTCACCAAGCCATTAATGCCTTGCATCTTAACGGGGTTTCCAGGGCCTTTGGAAGGCAAACAGTCCCATAACATTACTATGAAGCCACTCTGTTGTAACATGTGTAGAGTTTGAAAGGTGGCTCATCAGAGCACGACACGCGTTTGCCATGGTGGCACAAGCGGTTGGTGTGGTCGGCTCCAAAGATCAATGGTTTGATCCCGACCTTGGACTCTGTGTGTGTGTGTGTGTGTGTGTGTGTGTGTGTGTGTGTGTGTGTGTGTGTGTGTGTGTGTCCATGTGGGTTTACTCCTGGGTACTCTGGTTTTCTCCAACATGCCAAAGACATGCATTAGGTTAATTGGTTGCTCTGAATTGGCCCAGTTTGAATGTTTGACTAGTATTGATGCAACCGATGCAACGTTAAATAAATAAATAAATAAACAATAAATGTAGCAGAGCCTTAACTTGCATGTGTAGATGCTGTTACAAATTGTGTTTACTGATAAAAGTTCATCGCAGGTTTTCAAGTCTATGTGGTTATATCCTTTATAGATGCTTGTCATTCACCTTTTATTTACGCCCTTACCCAGAGGGACTTGGAGACATTACCTCATGCTAGTACAAACAGGCAACAGCCCAAAAGCACAATCCAACTAAAATCTTGTTTGGATTTGATGGAGGTAAAAGCACAAACAATCATAAGGAATAGGATTTTTTTTTGTTGTTGTTAAATATCTAAGTGCAGTTCAGTCTAGACTTAAGTACTGGTGCTGTCTGAGGGATCAAAATTTGTGCACATTCATTACTTGTTTTCAGCCTTGCCCCCTCTGCATGGCAATTTCTTCTCAATAACTTGCTGAATCATTTTATGATTTTGCTATTATTATTATTTTGCTCCCTCATTTACAATGGGAAATGTGTTCTGACAAAAGTTAAATGTAACATGAACTGGGGAGTTTAACGAGTGTTTGGTATCATAGCAGAGCCTATGATATGTAATGGTAAGTAAGCTAATGTTTAAAACACTTACATTAACCTAAAGTTGGCCAAAATCATTAACACAAAGCTTTTTTATAATAAATTGTTGAAAAATCTCATGTAATTTAGTGAGTAATGGATTGAAAGAGAAAAATAAAGCAAAACACTTACTCTATTGGTGAACTCTGGGTGCTAGCTCTGCAGCCTGTGTTCTGGAGCATTAAGTTCCTGTTTCCCTTTCCGTTGGCAGTCAATACAACCCTTTTTAGGACCTATGGAGACTTATTTACACTAAGAATACAGTATTGTAGATGTAAAACTAAAGAACAATACGATGAAAATACCGAAGATCTTCTCTGAGCAAGGGCTATTGTGAATCTGAACCACTAAATCACAAATTGCGTTTTGGCTGAAATGAGTCGCGGTGCTCGGCTAATACAAGTTTAAGCAAATGCACCGAGTCCCGAGCAAACAACCAGAACCGAGACTAATTTTTCCTGGTCAAAATACATCGAGAACCGAATTCGACAAGCTCCGAGGTGGTCAAGAACCGAGGTATCGCTGTACTATGACATTTCTAGGGACATTAGTAACTGGGATGTGTTTTATTTTGCTAAAAATGTAGTTGAATGAAAGTTTAATAAACATCTCTTATCTCTGGTGTGCTGTTATCACCAGGCAATTAAGAATGTATGATTGATTCCACAGTATTCAGAAGTGTTAGCCTCTCAGATTCCCTCTGCAGGGAAGAAGCTTAATGATATATATAAGTACATAGGGTTCACAAGTATATTTAATATTAAATAAGTTCCTCATTATAACTGAACATTCTTTCAAAGCTGGACAACTAGCTAATGATGAGTTTTCCTCTCTACAGATCAGAGGAATGACCATCGACCAGGCCCTGGCTCAGCTAGAGTTCAATGACAAGAAGGGAGCAAAAGTCATTAAGGAGGTAATTATGGAGTATTTTAACTGTTCGTTAGTAGATGGATCAGATTACCCCTAATCTATACGATTTGCACAAACTGGATTTGAAATGCTGCACACATGAATTTTTTTTCTTGTTTATTCCTGTTAAACAGGTTCTGTTGGAAGCTCAAGAAATGGCTGTGAAAAACCACAATGTTGAGTTTAAATCCAATTTGTATGTTGGTAAGTGTCTTCAGTTTTCGTTCATCTGTGTTAAGTTTGTGACCTCTTTAGACTTTTCTATATTTCTGCATAAATATGACCTAAAACATCATCAGATTTTCACTAAAAGTAGATAAAGAGAACCCAGTTAAACAAATGAGACAAAAATATATACTTGATCATTTATTTATTGAGGAAAGTGATCCAATATTACTGAGTGGCAAAAGTATGTGAACCTTTGCTTTCAGTAGCTGGTGTGGCCCCCCTGTGCAGCAATAACTGCAACTAAATGTTTCCTGTAACTGTTGATCAGTTCTGCACACTGGCTTGGAGGAATTTTAGCCCATTCCTCCGTACAGAACAGCTTCAACTCTGGGATGTTGGTGGGTTTCCTCACATTAACTGCTCGCTTCAGGTCCTTCCACAACATTTCGATTGGATTAAGGTCAGGACTTTGGACTTGGCCATTCCAAAACATTAACTTTATTCTTCTTTAACCATTCTTTGGTAGAACACAGCTTGTGTGCTTAGGGTCGTTGTCTTTGCTGCATGACCCACCTTCTCTGGAGATTCAGTTCATAGACAGATGTCCTGACATTTTCCTTTAGAATTGTCTGATATATAATTCATAATTCATTGTTCCATCAATGATGGCAAGCCGTCCTGGCCCAGATGCAGCAAAAACAGGCCCAAACCATGATACTACCCACCACCATGTTTCACAGATGTAGGTTCTTGTTGCTGGAATTGTTGTTTTCCTTTCTCCAAACATAACGCTTTTCTTTTAAACCAAAAAAGTTATAATTTGGTCTCATTCGTCCACAAAACATTCTTCCAATAGCCTTCTGGCTTGTTCACGTGATCTTTAGCAAACTGCAGACGAGCAGCAATGTTCTTTTTGGAGAGCAGTGCAACCCTACCTAGCACACCATTGTTGTTCAGTGTTCTTCTGATGGTGGACTCATGAACATTAACATTAGCCAATGTGAGAGAGGCCTTTGGCTGCATAGAAGTTACCCTGGGGTCCTCGAGGGTGACCTCGCCAACTATTACACGCCTTGCTCTCGGAGTGATCTTTGTTGGTTGGCCACTCGTGGGGAGGGTAACGATGATTTTGAATTTCCTCCATTTGTACACAATCTGTCTGGCTGTGGATTGGTGGAGTCCAAAGGTTTTGACTTTCAACAAAAAGGTATCCTGCAATTTCCAAAGATACTAAATTGGTGATAAATTTCTGTGGTAAACAATGACTGTGTCATGTGAGCTGTATCTACATGGTCAAAAGTTTGTGGACACTCATCTAAAACATGGGTGTTAATGCAAGGTTTACCACAGTTGGCAAACTAATTCTCTATGCATTTTAAGAACAGCAGGACAGAAAGTTGATGGACTGACCTGTTGGAAGCAGAAACCTATAAATTTACTGAGAGTCACTGGGTTATTCATTATAACCCATTCTAACACCACTATTTGGCTATCGAGAATCCTGAAATGTGTGCTTTATGTTATGCATGTGTTACAAGTGAGAGTTGCTGAAATACCAGAGCTCACTCATTAAAAGAGGTGTCTGAAAACTTCTGGTCATATCTAATTCCATGTTTGTCTGTGGATCTGTGCACTGTGAAATCAGTAGATGAATCCACTACCTAGTGGCTACAGACATAGTTTGGCTGAACACTTTGCTAGAACAGAATACATTAAGAAAAGAATTTGAACACAAACAATGTAACAGCTTCTGGCATTCGTTATTTGTCTCCTGTGTGCGTGCTGGCTGCTGTCTCAGTCTCACAATCTGTACAAAGTTCCAGATCTTAAAATGTATTCATAGATTGGGTATTAACCAAGCATTTGGCTTTTGGCTTTTACCCTATTTGAAACCATTTATCATCAGTCTAGTAAGATCGACTGCCATTTATTAGCCTATTTGTAATAATTTCTATAATTAGACTAGCGAATTCAAGCTTTGACTTCTCTTGACTGTGGAAGAATGGAGTGGGAAGGAGGGTGCACATTTCTGTGGATTTATTGTATGGCTGCTCTTTTGTTAACAGTGCTCATAAAACATGTAAGGAAATCATAATGCTTATGTTGAGCTGGTGTGTGATATGTATCCTCTACGATAATATCTTAATTGTTGATTTAGCAATGTGCGATGTTCTCCAGCATCTCACTCACTTTGCAAAAGCATGACAAAAACATTCACACATTCACTACATCATGTAGGCAGGTCGACTACTGTGGATGCACACACTGATTGCATGCAGCGTCCTAGTGCCACAAATCAAACTTCTGTTCTGTTGTTCTACCTAGAAATGCATGACTGAAATAAAAATGAGTGAACAAACTGCTCCATGAGACTAAATGGGGACACTACCAGCCTCACGGTCTACATCATTAGATTTAATTGATTTAATTGGACGTGGCTCATCCTTACGCACAAAGACAGCAATCTACAAACGATGTCGGAAATCGATTTCAGATAAAGACAGAATGAGAATGGGAGTCAGCTGTCCACGATAGGCCAAGCCAGCCAAGGTACCAGCATAAAAACAAGTGACTTTTATTCAAAAAGTGCTGCACTTCAACCAATTAAACAGGGCTAATTGCACTCTATGATGAAACATGCAGTTGGTCAGTGTTCTTTAAGCAATGACTATATCCTCGATATGCTCAGAAAAGCAATATCGTCTGTCGTGATAAAATTGATCCAGATGCGATTAAAATATTGCCATATTTCCCACCCTTAATGGAAATTATCTAATTATCTTTATCAACAAAATCCCTGAAAGTATCGAGATGTCATTTTTTTGGTCAATATCGCACATGTTGAACAGTCAGTGAAAGAATAAACTCAAACGTCAGAAGTTTGGTCTGAGGCAACTACCACTGTTAACACAACAGCCAGTCGGCGAGCAGATGCCACATTGTTGAACTGCTCAGATTAACCTGCACAGATCTGTGATAAAACAGGGTCGTCCCCTGATTAGTTGTGCTTGGTGGGCTCATGATTCAAGTTGAAAGCAGCCTATAGCTCAGTCTGTATCTGTAGGCATGGCAGCTGTGCTAAGCTTCTGACCCTTATTAAGGTGGTGCAGGCTTTAATATATATATATATCTGATCTTGCAACAAGGGCAGGTGACAGTAAAGGCCTTTTCTTGCATGGAAAAAAAACCGGATGTGATTTTTAACATAGTGGGACCTTCACACCAAGTGCGTTATGTTTTTTGCCTAAACACTCAAACTCCCTGTCCTCTTTTGCTTTGTTTAATTTACCTTCTCTTAATGTGTCATCAGCTTAAAAACACGAGCAGAGATTAGTGCAGGAATCTATAAGCTTGTGTGTTTTTTGGGCAGTTAGATAAACAAGTAAATGGTTCCATACAGTCACTGTGAGGTTTCCACCATCATTCCCAAGCTTTTCAGCTGTATTCTGCTATATATTTTCTTTAATATCCATGTTTTATTGTCAGAGTGTTGCTTGTCATATACGCTCTTGTGCTCTGCTACTAGCAGGATGAGCTGATGAGCTTTGATTGGTCAGCCTGATTTTAACATAGCTGGACAACGGCAAAATTAGAACAATCTCCGATTAAAAAATGTGTGAAGGACGGCATTAATTTTATGTGTTCTTTTTCAAAGTTTGACGTGCATTTAAAAAAAAAAAATGGCGTTAAGTGTGTGTTGATGATTTGGACATTGATCATGATTTAACAGACGTTTGTTGTTTCTTCTGAACAGCTGAGTCCGTTTCAGCAAAAGGCAAGTACCTTAAACGCATTCGTTACCATGGTCGAGGCATGTTTGGTATCATGGACAAAGTGCACTGTCATTACTTCGTGAAGCTCGTCGAGGGCACACCACCCATGGTAGAGCAGAAGACAGCTTTCGACCAGGCCAAGGAGTATGTGGAAGAGCTGAGGAACCGCACAATAATCCATTCTCTGTAACACAACATCCTGCGATCATGTTTATGTAAATAGTACCAAAATAAACTGTCCATTATTTCAAATGTCTGCTGACTGGTGATTTCTGGGAACTTGCTAGGCCTTTAAGAGACTATTGAAAGCAGCACATTTAGACTGATGATGTGAAAGATGTAGAACCTTCCTTATGGCCTTCTTCACGAGTAATGCGATGATCCATGACATTTTCATTCATGGCATTTTCGTCCACGGCATTCTTCATTAGTTGGATGACAGTATGGCCTCTGCCTTCTGCCTCCTGTACTCCTAAATGGCACGTTCCTGTTTTATATTGTCATTTGCCCTTTTAGCATGAACATGACCAGAGTTGTTCTCTCAAATGTGGATGCCAGAGCAGCTGAACTCTGATGGTTTCCGTTCATCTGTTTGTCTTATGTCGTTCAGGTTATGCCTGAAGTAGGTAACCACATTTTAACAACCATACAATGAACATGCATTCACTCTTATGACTGATGTCTTAACAATTACAATAAATTATGATGGTAAATAAAAATCTGTCTTTTAACTCTGGACGTTGTGGCTGCAAACAGCCAGTCAATGCTGTGTTTTCATGAGCAGAGGTGGGAGTTTAAGAAACAGATGTTTGTCATTCATTTCACAGTTGCCAGGTCTCCTTATTCTAAGTGACTTTGGGCTTATTTTTCTATACATTTTCTTACAAATATTAGTAGTTGGTAGTTGTGAGCTGCAGGTTGTTGAGGCTTGTTTCTAAAGTGTAGTATTGGACTTGCTCCCTGATTCTCATTCTTCGTCCAGGTTGGTTTTGTTTGACTTCTAAAATTAAGAGTGGTCACTCACAATGTAATAGGTCACTTGTTTTTGCATTTTACCCCAGCCAATTTGCTTCATTTTTGCTTGATCCATAGACCTGGTTGCTTGTTTCTTCCGTGGGATCTGGCAACCCTGATTTGTGTTTGTGCAAGTTACTCATGGTTGTGTGTATGACTTTCTGCTACTTATTTGTAGCAAACTGCAAATGGTGTTCGTAAGTGTAAGTACTTGTCCTATTGTAAGTAGTACTCCTTTGTTTGAACCCTCACTATCTATATATTCTGTCTCACCTATAATTTTATAGACTGGTTCACATTCACTCACAGAGTGTCCATTTCATCTGGCTGAGCTTCCATGTTGTTCGTAATACTGTATCAATTCACTTTTGGCTTCTGCCAAACATAAGTGTGTCAGTCACTCACCAATAACTTATGTTATCTCTGACACATTTATGTTTTCATGAAAATACTCTTTATATTTGCCTTAATCCAGCAGAAAAGGCTGTGTGACTGGTAATGTCCAGGCAAACATCCATTTCTGTCAGTGTCCTGTTGCACAGAACGTAATGCGTTTGTTAAAAGGCTCATACCTGTAATTAGGCTTTGTTTATTGGCTTAATAACATTATTATGCTCGGAGAAGTTGGTTGACAAACATTGTTTCTTTCCAGCTGACATTTTTATACATGGAAAAAGAATGTTACACAACTGAAGTGTTTTGTTCGTAGGATAGAAGACGAATTCAAGTGGTCTACAGCAGCTTTGATGTTAATTCTTCATTGTGTCAGTGTTATTTTTGATCCTGTGTGGGAGATCTCTTGGATTAATTACAATTGCTAAAGAACTTTGCTCGGTAAGATGCTCCCTATCGGTTTATTCATAAATTAAGACTTTGTTCGAGTCAATTTCAGGTTTAAGAGAACCAAATCACCCTGCAGCATCCCAGCAGCCCTAAATGAGTCTTTAGATCCATTTCACAAAGGTTCATTATTCCCCTCATTAAATTAGGATGAGTCTGTTCAACTGCACTAATGCCACACAATGAGAGGGTCCCATGCTGCAGAATGGCTTCCTAAATAAATAAAGTAATGTGAATACTGAATAAAAGGCACTCTGAAGCCTTTTTGGCTTTCGTTTTATGGTGACAGTACGACACACAATATTTCTTCATATCATGGGGACCATTTTCAGCTGTCCTTTGCCTTAGCAGAAAGCTAAAAACATCGAAAACCAGTTGTCAGTGTTTTTTTGAGAAACTGTAAAAGTGATAATGTGTGGAAAAGGAGGCAGCCTGAAGACCGTTCCCTTATGGCTACTTTCTCATTCCCCCCAGTTTCATGCTCTTAGTGTAGCTTGAGTCGACTCATGAGGTGAGGGGCTCTCTATCTCACCACCTGTAGTGCGTTCTCAAGTAAAATGCCATCTCCTGGCCCCAATTTAAAGCAGACAAGTGCCCTCAATTTCTACTTAGAGCCATGGACTATCCCCTTGCTGCCAGAGCTCAGCGCTGAGCTACGACAAGAGCAACAATTCTCTCTAGACAAGATTCAGGGTGTTGCTGGAGTGCTGCGGAGTCAAAACATCAATCACTTTTACATTAATATATAATGGAGCTGGAACAGCCACAGTGTGTTATGAGGAATATGTTTGATTCCATACTTTTGCTCAGATCCCTGTTTGTACAGTGATGCATATATATTATCTAAAACATTTTAGAAATGTTTTTCAGTCCTAAATGTAGATACAGAGAACCTAATTAAACAACTGAAACAAAAATATTATACTTGTTCATTTATTTATTGAGCAAATGATCTAACATTACATATCTGTGAGTGTCAACAGTATGTGCATGTGCAATGTCGCTTGAAGGGGACATTAGAGTCAGGTGTTTTTAATCAGTAGGATCACAATCAGGTGTGAGTGGACATCCTGTTGTATTTGAAGAACAGAGATCTATCGGTGTTTGATCTTCCTAGTATGTCTGTGGAATTTTATCATGGCACGAACAAAAGAGATTTCAGGACCTCTGCAAAAGTGTTTCAAAAACAAAACAGGGTCCACCTCTAGTTTGGACTCCACCAGTCCACAGTCAGACATATTGTGTACAACTGAGGACATTTAAGACCATTGTTAACCTTACCAGGAGTGGCTAACCAACAAGGATCAGTCCAAGAACAAGTTGTGTAATAACCTGCGAAGTCACAAAGGACCCCAGGGTAACATTTAAGCAACTAATGGTTAATGTTAGTCCACCCCCAGGAGAATGCAGACCAACAATGGTTTTCCTGGCAGGGCTGCAAGGAGAAAGTCATTGCTCTCCAAAAAGAACATTGCTGCCCATTACATGGCACATGGACCAGCCAGAAAACTATATAAAAAAGGTTTTATTCATGGATGAGACTGGGCAGCACAGTGGCTTGGTGAAAATAGCATCGCTGCCTCACAGCAAGAATCCCAATCACTTTAAATCCCAGGGTGAAGCAGCCTGGGTCCTTTCTGTGTAGAGCCTGCATATCTTCCTCATGTTCACGTGAGTTTACTCTGGGTACTCCGGTTTTCTCCCACAGTCCAAAGATATGTGTGTGAGGTTAACTGATTATGCTAAATTGGCATTGACTTGAGAGAGAGAGAGAGTGTGTGTGTGTGTGTATACATTTATATATATATGACTAGTATTGATGTAACCTTGTGTGTGTCACTGAAATGGCCACTGATGCTGATAGCGACGTTAAACAAACAAACAAATCATGGACAAGACCAATTTTTTTTTTTTTTGGTTTATTCATTCGCCCACAGCTGGGGTTATAGGTCCTCCACACTCAGTTTGCCAAAGCTGGCATTCCAGCTGGTCCCATAAATGTTTGGTTGGCGATAAATCTGGCGACCGGGCAGGCCAAGGAAATGTTGCAATCTAGGAGAGACATTCCTGGGAAACCCTTGCTGTGCTTGCAGTTTGAAGCCCTGCCATGAGATGCAACATATTTGACCGCAGAATATCCTGCAAATATTGCTGATTTGTTAGTGTCCCTTGTATCACTACTAAGGGTGACCAACTGTGGAAACGACTCATGGAACCACTGCTCCAGACACTTCCTAACAGCTAGAACAGAATGGCTTGGATGACGGACAATTTGTCGAATCGACCATCCTGCTTCTCTCAGTCCAATGATGCACCCTCTCTCAAAGTCTGTCAGCTGTGCAAAATGTATTTGAGTGCATCATAGACGCATGTCTAGCAGTCAACAATCTCTCACCAAGTGTTACGCTACCCAAAAGTAGCCTTTGAGAGCCTTTTTATAGACAGCCGGGAAGTACTTTTACGCCCTCTTGTGGCAAGACCACACCTGTAATTATTTACATATCTGCCTGCGACATAACTGCGTGCCGAATTTTGCAGCAATCCGACATTTCTGGTTTATTTTGCTTTATTTTGGTCAATGAGCGTATTTCTGTAGAAAGTACAGTATCTTCATAATTTAATAATAATTTTCATAGTGTCCAAACACTGTGTCCAAACAAGGGTATGAGAGTACCCAGAGGAATCCCACACAGATGCAGGGAGAACATGCAACTTTCACACATGCAGCCTTTGGGATGGGAACTGAACTGGGAGTCTAACCCTAACCCTTCCTCTAACCCTAATCTTTGCTCAACGACCCACAGTGGAAGCTTGGCAGTGTTGAGACTTTAACCCTCAACAAACCCTCAGCAAATATGATGTATTGTGATATACAGGACTGTGCAAATGTCGTAGGCCACCATTCGATTTGTCGATTTAGCAGTGGTACATAATTCACCATGTATAATTATTTCTCAGTCTCTACATTAAGATACAAGCATAAAAACAGGAAATGTGTAAAAACACCCACAATCATCACCATTAAAATACTGGTAAAACAATGGTATATCTAATCTAATGGTGGTACTCCATATTATTAAAACTGTCCTATTCTTCTGTAGTCTTGCATTACATCACTTAAAATATGAATAAAATTAATAACATAAATGAAATTGTGCTCCATTGCTTCATGCTGTTGTGTCTTCCAGATAAAAGGTACAGTAAAACAGAGACTTACTAAAAGCCTCCTGAGGTGTTATAATTCATAAAATTAATGATATCATTGAGTTCATTGTTTTGTTACCAGGCATTCATAAGCTATTCATATCTGTCAAAGTTTATCAAAGTAAAACCATTTTCTCTTCACTCATTCTCTGATGAAAAAAATGCTTACTTTGCGTACACCACTGCTATGAAGCGCGCCAAGTGGAGGTATTCATTTTTCAGGTGGTAGTAACAAATGGTGCTCACGTCCTAATAAAATCTAGTGCAGACTCCCTTCGGCCTAAATCGCAAGCCAGCATTATGGGCTTTGCCCTTGAGAGCCCCAAAACAAACACTGCACATTTTCCCTACTTGAGCTCACTTTTAGGCCTGTCTCAAAGTAATATTTACTACACATGACCAGAGAAAATGTTGGGCCTCAGCGCTTTATGTTTGGATGCGTATTGGCTGAAATCGGCTTAAATCTACTGGAATGGCTGAGCAAAAATGGACTGCTATTTGTTTCATTTATCTTCTTAGATTCTCATCCACGTATCAGCAACTGTAGTGATCTGAGAAAAAGTGACAGGCAAGATTGTATGCAATGCCTAAGAGCGCATTTGTAACACAATTACTGCTTGTGTTTTGTCGTTTCATTCCTGATGGGAAAAAGATGATGCTATTTGATGTTGCAGATTTAATAATGGAAAAATACGGGCAGTGTCTATAAGATGAACAACCTAAACTATTTAATAAAAGTTGTACTGTCTGTATACTTTATGACAACGTGTCAAAATGCACTGTACTCTTTTTACACTTCTGTATTTTATATTGTGACAGTCTGTCTTGTA
Source organism: Ancistrus triradiatus (assembly GCA_025084515.1). Classification (NCBI taxonomy): domain Eukaryota; kingdom Metazoa; phylum Chordata; class Actinopteri; order Siluriformes; family Loricariidae; genus Ancistrus; species Ancistrus triradiatus. Next base: position 132,446 of record JAJAGP010002052.1, read on the forward strand.
GCCACTCTATTTCGGATCCTTTAATAATTTGATAATGTTACAAAGCAATTATTAGTTTTTCAGGTGCGGTATAGCCAAATCAGTATATCACTATAATGTTAGGACTCGTGTTTTTCGAGAGGTCGATTGATACATGAGCTGTATTTGGAAGTAATCGGTAATCAAGATAAAGTCAGTTAACGAATAATGCATTTTGCTGACAGACCCATTTCATACCTGTAGGTGTCACTGTGGTGCTTGCCAAAGCCAAACCGAACAAACACAAACAAAACGCACACAGACTGGACAAACTTCACAGGAATGTTTTACAGTTTGTGAATTTTGAGTTATGACATTTTATGGGGTGAATTTTAGTCTCATTTGACCTCATTCGTTTTCATTTGTTGGCATTGCCCTGGTGTCACAGAGCTTTAGAATGACGATTTGTCACTAATGGCATCTACTGTTTTGTATAAGACAGAAGAAATCTACATCCAAGGTGCACAACGCACTACAAATACTTCATTCGTTTCATAGAGTCACAAACACCAGTGATGGGCTGCATATTTTTTTTTACATTCATCTGTTTCATTTAATGTGGCCCTATTGTACAGTGACGAGGGGCAGTCATGCACATTATGCCCCTGAAAAGGTCATTTAGTAAACAATATACAGTACTGTGCAAAAGACTTGGGCCACCATTAGATTTGTTAGCAATGGTATAACGACTTATTTCTTAACACAGAGACTTATTTCTAAGTCTTGGTGTTAAGATACAAGGAAAATACAGGACATAAAATCTTCTGTCCTCCGCTCGTTACCTGTATTAATGGCACGAGTTTGACCTCGTTATCTGTACAAAAGGCACCTGTCCACAGCCTCAAACAGTCAGACTCCAAACTCAACCATGGCCAAGACCAAAGAGCTGTCGAAGGACACCAGGAAGAAAATTGTAGACCTGCACCAGGCTGGGAAGAGTGAATCTACAATAGGCAAGCAGGTTGGTGTGAATAAATCAACTGTGGGAGCAATTGTAAGAAAATGGAAGACATACAAGAACCATTGATAATTCTCCCTCGATCTGGGGCTCCACGCAAGATCTCATTCTGTTGGGGTCAAAAGAATCATGAAAACGGTGAGGCAAAAATCCCCAGAACTACAATGGAGGGACCTGATGAATGACCTGCAGAGAGCTGGGACCAAAGTAACAAAGGCTACCATCAGTAACACACTACGCCGAGAGGGAATTCAGAATCCTGTTAGTGCCAGGTTTGTCCCACTGCTTAAGCCCCAGTACATGTCCAGGACCCGTCTGAAGTTTGCCAGAGAGCATATGGATGATCCAGAAGAAGATTGGGAGAATAAATCATGTGGTCAGATGAAAAAAAAAACAAAAATAGAACTTTTTGGGTAAAAAACTCAACTCGTCGTGTTTAGAGGAAGAAGAATGCTGAGCTTGCATCCCAAGAACACCATACCTACTGTGAGACCCATGGGGGTGGAAACATCATGCTATGGGGCTGTTTTTCTGCAAAAGGGGGACAGGACGACTGATCCGTGTTTAAGGGAAAAGAATGAACGAGGATTTTAAGCCAAAACCTCCTTCCATCAGTGAGAGCATTGAAGATGGAACGTGGCTGGGTCTTCCAACATGACAATGATCCCAAACACACCGCTTGGGCAACGAAAGAGTGGCTTCGTAAAAAACATTTCAAGGTCCTGGAGTGGCCTAGCCAGTCTCCAGACCTCAACCCCATAGAAAATATGTGGAGGGAGTTGAAAATCTGTGTTGCCCAGCAACAGCCCCAAAACATCACTGCTCTAGAGGAGATCTGCATGGAGGAATGGGCCAAAATACCAGCTACAATGTGTGTAAACCTGGTGAAGACTTACAGGAAACGTTATTTTACAAAGTATTGAGTTGAACTTTTGTTATTAACCAAATACTTATTTTCCACCATAATTTACAATTAAATTCTTTAAAAATCCTACAATGTGATTTCATTGAGTTATTTTCTCATTTTGTCTCTCATAGTTGAAGTGTAGCTATGATGAAATTTACAGACCTCTCTCATCTGTCTAGGTAGGAGAACTTGCACAATCAGTGGCTGACTAAATACATTATTGCCCCACTCTATGTACTCAAAACAAACAACAACAACAACAGAAGCAAAACTAAACACATTTTTCAGAACAAAATAACTCCTTCTTCAGGCAAAGCCTAACCTTCCCGGAAAAGGCTGCTACCCTTCCAAAAAGACAATTTTTGGTCCAGCTTCTTCTCCATTGTGTAGAATGGTCAACTTGGCATCCCAATGTTGCACTAATACAATGCAGATGCCACCTAGAGAAACTGTTTTTCTGATTTTATTCAGTTTTTAATACTGCATACAAATTTCCTGTAGTTTATGGTTGTATTCTAATAAAGAGCTCATTATACCATTGCTAAAACAACACATCTAACAGTGGTCTAAGACTTTGCACAGTATAGTACAGTACTCACATGTATGTCATTTTTAAACTATATTACGACCTAGAGGTAGTCCAATACTGGGGACAAATGCTGTATCCTGAAGCTAGTCTAAGTTACCTTTGGTTTCATGGTTTTATGATCAATACAATTTGTGTGGTTATACAAAAAAAGTGTGGTTTCTCAGCACTGAGAGTGCAGTTTTGTGGAACCAAAACATTTGGTTGCAGTTTATGTTAGTCCTGAATGGCTGTTTCACAGATGGTTTCACCTCACCTCTCCACATTTAGTCTCATGCTTACTTTGTTCTGTAATATGGGGGTATCCCTCACCTGGGCAGTATGTCTTACAGACCCAGCCCACACCTCAAGGTACGCTGAGACTCAAGAGCCCCTGTTGAGGTTGAAACATCCAAGAAGCCGACATAAAGTGCAACCCAAACTCTCAGCACAAGGAAACCAGACTGCACTTTACCAATGCCAGAAAATATGCACAACTTTGAAAAACAACCTAAGCCTACAGACCAGAGTGGCATACAATGGTGCTTGAAAGTTTGTGCACCCTTTAGAATGTTCTATATTGCTGCATAAATATGATCTAAAACATCATCATATTTTCACTTTAAGTCCTAAAAGTAGATAAAGAGAACCCAGCTAAACAAATGAGACAAAAATATTATACTTGGTCATTTATTTATTGAGGAAAATGATCCAATATTACATATTAGTGAGTGGCAAAAGTATGTGAACCTCTAGGATTAGCAGTTAATTTGAAGGGGAATTTAGAGTCAGGTTTTTCAATCGATGGGATGACAATCAGGTGTGATTGGGAACCCTGTTTTATTTAAAGAACAGGGATCTATCAAAGTCTGAGTGGTCTTCAACAACACATGTTTGGAAAGTGTATCATGGCACGAACAAAGGAGGATTTTTGAGGGACCTCAGATAAAAAAGAGTTGTTGATGATGCTCATCAGGGGGGGGCTTGGGAAAAGGTTACAAGTCTATCTCTAAAGAGTTTGGACTCCACCAATCCACAGTCCCCCAGACAGATTGTGTACAAATGGAGGAAATTCAAAACCATTGTTACCCTCCCCAGAAGTGGGTCGACCAACAAAGATCGTTCCAAAGAGCAAGGTGTGTAATAGTTTGGTGAAGTCACAAAGGACCCCCAGGGTAAAACTTTTAAGCAACTGAAGGCTAATGTCCATGAGTCCACACACCATCAGAGAACAACTGATCAACAATGGTGTGCATGGCAGGGGGGGTTGCAAAGAGAAAAAACTACTGCTCTCCAAAACAACATTGGCTGCTCGTCTGCAGATTTCTAATGATCATGTAGGACAAGCCAGAAAGAAGCAAACACAAGTCGTTCTTTCAAACCAAAGAATGTTTATTTAAAGAAGAATAAAGTTATGTGTTTGGGAATGGCCCAAGTCAAAGTCCTGACCTTAATCAATTGAAATGTTGTGGAAGCACCTGAAGCGAGCATTTTTAATGTTAGAAAACCCACCAACATCCCAGAGTTGAAGCTGTTTTGTATGAAGAAATGGGACTAAAATTCCTCCAAGCCGGTGTGCAGGGACTGATCAACAGTTACAGGAAAAACATTTAGTTGCAGTTTATTGCTGCACAGGGGGGGTCACACCAGATACTGAATGCAAAGGTTCACATACTTTGCCACTCACTAATATGTAATACTGGATCAATTTCCTCAATAAATGACCAAGCATAGTATTTTGTCTCATTTATTTAACTGGATTCTTTTTATCTACTTTAAGGACTTGTGTGAAAATCTGATGATGTTTTAGGTCATATTTATTCAGAAATATAGAACATTCTAAAGGGTTCACAAACTTTCAAGCACCACTGTATACTTTATCTTAACTTAGTGAGGTAGTGTGTACTCGAAAGATTCGTTGAGGATTCACATTGATGCAAGTGTTGCAGGATTAATATTCACCAACTGACCAGCAACAACTTCTGTGATATATCGAAAAGTTGTGGACATCCCTTCTAGTATTGAGTTCAAGTGTCTTCACAGACAAACAACTTCAGCACAAGAACTGTGTTTCAGGAGCTTTATTAAATGCCCATTAGTGTCATGTGATGTTAATGCTACTGCATAGAAAGGCAAATTATTCAGTTTGAAGAGGTGCACCTCCATATTATTGCACATGGTTTTGAATGGGATGTCCAGAATGCTCATGTAGGCGTAGTGGAAGGTGTCCACATACTTGACCTTAAAGTGCAGTTGTAGGAAGAACAGAGTGAGCACCATTTAGACATAATAACTCTTTGTTGTGAGAGAATCTGCAAAAAACGTCAATTTTTAACACCATCCGAGACGTGAAGAGTCTGGTTTTAAACTTGACATACCTAATTAACTTGAGCTGGCTTACTGTAATTGCACTACATTAGTGGAATATGTGTAGTACAAACTAGTAGTCTGTATGTCTACAGGACAGCAGTGTGGAATAGAAATAATCTGATCAATCAGCTGGTGATCAGAATCGGCTGCATTTTAATGTGATTGGACATAACCGGTGATCAGCTGATCAGTGTCATATAACCGATTCGGTGGAGGTCACATTTACACTTCTGCATCCCGTGTTGTTGCCAATGTCTCATGTGATCCCTCTTGGCTGTGTTACCTACCAGTTCTCCTCTTTCTAGCTATGCTGCTATAGCTAATGAACTATGACTCCATGACTTTAGTTTCGTTCTTAGATTTATCATCTACGCCGCCCAAGGAGGTTGGGTCCCTTTTTGAGTCTTGGTCCTCCCAAGGTTTCTTCCTATAACACTCAGGGAGTTTTTCCTTGCCACTGTCGCCCTAGGCTTGCTCAATTTGGAAATGGACGTAGTTATTAGGAGATAATCTAAACTTGTAAAGTTGCTTTGAGACAATGCTCCATTGTAAAAAGCGCTATATAAATAGATCGTAAATAGGTCGTGTTTTGAGTGCTACTTAGTCTAAGCACTTTGAGTGCTACTAATGAGGGAGTAAGGATGCTAATGAGGGAGTATGGATCTATTTTGGACACAGCCATGTCTACATCGTGGAAACTCTTCACAGCTTGCTGTTTGGAATATAGGCAAGACGAAAAAAAGCTGTGGAGGATGAATGAATTTAATAATAAATTTGAAACAGTATCACCCCACTAAATACATAGAATTTGACAAAACAAACAAAGGCAAGGAGGTTAAAGCTAAAGCTAGCGAGAGCACAGAGCCAGGCACAAGCCAGCAACCCCTGCTATCTTTCTTTAGCAATTAAGCAGTTCCATTCCATTAAAAGAACGTTGTCTGTCATTTATAATTCGTAGACAGAAAAAAATTCGGAATCGGCCAAAATCGGAATCGGCCGATTACTTGTTTTAAAAAAATCTGAATCGGCCAACAAAATTGCAGTCGGTGCATCTCTAGTTTGAAAGCAGCACTTTTTAAATACACAGTCTTACAGTTAGATAACAGGCGGTAAGACATTGAGTTACCAATAGGGACATCAAACTTATACCACCACTCATAGGACATTTTATCAATTAGACCTAACATATAAGTACACATTTGGTCCCACAAAGTTGTCTACATGCTGTGTTGTGTTTGGACAAGGAGGATCACCAGCTTTATTTACTAGCTCATAGCGCTCCAGTTGCTTTTATTGATTTTGTAATATTTCCAAAGGTTGCTCAGTTCTTTTGCGTTAAATAATGCCAGATCACACAACCGTTCATGGAAGAAACTCACTCAGTATGATTTTTTGCAATAGGAAACAGACAAATGAAAGAACCAGAAAGCGTAGGATGGCTTGTGTCATGGCAGTGAGACCAAAAAACTTTACATCTGACAACATTCCTGCTTTAATGAGAGTGTGTTCTCTCCGTTTTCATTCCAGTGAATTTGTTTACTTTTCTCTCCACTCAGTACCAAAGCACAGTGTTTGTTTTGAATGAAATAAGGATAACGATTTGCTCAATTTGTATATCTGAAATGTAACCAGCGGGAATTGCTTTTTAAGGTGTAAAATACAC